>JAXIVJ010005796.1:0-71526 GCA_036785665.1 Chirona hameri
CCCCAAAAATCACAAATCCGAGATAGCCATTTGGAAGAAAATGTCATTTCCGTTCTTTTGACGTTTTGTATTTGCAATTTGCTTTGAAACTCTATTGTTTACGATTTTTCAAACATGTATTGTTTTCCCCAAAAAAATGCATGATATGACGTGTTTAAAAGTTATTATCCCCAAAATACTACATAAATTGCATTGAAATTTGGTGAAAAGACGTGTAATTGATGCAGTATAAGGTACTGAAATTTTAACGCTGATGTCTATCACAATTTTATAGTTATTGAGAAAATCTGGTAGGGGGCAGATTCTGCCCCCCCCCCCCCCCCAGCGGGGCACGTGTCACCGGGCTGCTTGAATTGCATCAGGTGCGCTGTTTTATCTATCATTGAAAGCAAGGGATACATACAAACTTAAAATTAAATCACTTGAGAGTAGAACAAAAACTTCCGTTTTCATGAAGTTTTCTCCTAAGATCATTGTTTTTCACGTTCAGAGCAGGGAACGCGCAGGGGGATACTTGTATTGCATCTCCCCCTCCCCAGATTCCTGTGGGGGGGGGGGGCATTTGCCTCTGATGTCCGCCCCCTGGATCCGCTAGTGGGGCGGATACCCTCCCCCTTTATATTTTTTTGGTAATAGCAGAAAACGACGCCATTTCGCGCCGCCATTTTTGGTATAACTGCTTGCCTATCAATTGCCCAAATCATGTTCATTTGTTTACCTCGGGTCTCCTCAGGTCACGTCACTAAGTCAAGTCTAGTGAGCCCACCTCCAAGAAATGTAATGTGCCGCAGCTACATTGTTTGGCTGATCAGTTAGATACTCACAGGATTTAATCAGGTCATAAACACCTACAATGCTGCTATTTCGAATCATTTTTATATCGGTGACCTAAGGTGAATTATATTTTGTGACCTCCAAATTATAAGTAATTGGGGAAACATGAAATACATATAAATCCACAGGAAATGGTTAAATTTGCCCAATTTTCGGCAGTCTCGCATCTTTTGCAAAATATAAAGATCCAGTGGCGGATCTACAGTTGGAGAAAATGGGTAATTGCCCTGCCCCCCCCCCCCCCCCCCCAACCGCCTTAAATCGGCGCAAGATTGACACATTTCCTGATATATAAGAAAATAAAAGCAACTTTACTAAGGAAAGTTAGCTTTAAATCAGCTACCAATGCATAAGCAAGCCCAATCCGATGTGTTTTCAGAATTGTGTGAGACTATTTGGAATTTTGCCCCCCCCCCCAAAAAAAAACGTTCTGGATCCGCAAATGCCAAGATTCATGAGGTATTTTTATCCTGTGACCTACACGAGGTAAAATATATTCACCCTGAGGTCATTCGTCATTTTTCTTCCATAACTGTTTACCGAACCAGTAAGGCGCCGTAGTTGGCGCTGAACGAGCGAACGCAAAGTAAATGTATGGTGAATTTCAACTCGATCAGGGAAGTAGTTTCTGAGATACAAATACGTGGTGCACACGTGCGCACGTGCAGAAGCACCCCACTGACTTGTGGGAAAATGGCGGCTGAGAGATCCCTAACCACCAGGGCTGGAGATCTCTTTTTGAGTCTGGGGGTTCAGTCTGGAGATGGCCCACCAGCGACAGGGCCCCGCAATACAAGGGGCCCCCAGAGTAGTGGCGAATCTAGCGTTATTGAGCGGGGGGATCACGGAAGAGTTGTTGACCAAGGGGGGGGGGAGTCAGCGAGAAGCTGTTGAGCGGGGAGAAAGTAAAGAGATTTTCAAGTCGTGATTTTTGGGAGGGGCAAAAACATACATTTGCATACCGATTTGATTTTTCGTTTGGGGAGGGCAATTGCCCATTTGTCCCAACAGTAGAAGACCTTGGAGGACCCAGCAAGGCCCCTCAGACCGGCGACGAGCTTTGTCAGGTCGACCGATGGTCCTCTCAAAGACGCTGAGAGGGTCCTGTCTTACCGAATGAATGCCCTCCCAGGCCGACATAGAGCCCATTCAGATTGAGAGGGCCCACTCAGACTGACATAGGGCCATCTCAGCCAGGCATTAGGCACGTTCAATTCTTACAAATACGTTTCAGACCAGACCAGGGACCCTCAGGCCGAAATACCCTCGGGTCCTCAGACCCTCAGGCCGACAGTTCTCCTTCAGGCCGACCAAGGGCCTCCTCAAGCCGACCGAGAGCCCCCTAAAGTCGAAAGAGGGCCCTGCCAAGCCGATCTAGGGTTCCGTCAAGCCGACGTAGGCCCCTCGGGCCAAAGAAGGGTTATCAAGCTGACCGAGAACCCCTCATGCCGACCGGGCCCACTCATGCCAACCAAGGGCCCAAGCCGACCAAGTGCCCCCTCAAGCCAACCGAGGGACATCTCAGGCCGAGCGACGGCCCCTCAGACCAATCGAAAGCCTCTCAGGTCGAACGAGGGCCCCTCAGGCCGGTCGAGGGCCATCTCAGGAAGCCCGAGGGTCCCGAAGGTCTACCGAGGACCCTTTCAGTCTGACTGAGGGCCTCCCAGAAAGACTGAGGGCCTCCTTAGACCGACCGAGGCCTTGGGCTCTCCTGGCTAACCGAGGGTCCCTCAATCCGACTTGAGGGCCCCTCAGGCATCAAGCCGACTGAGGGCCATCTCATGCCGACCGAGGGCTTTTCAGGCTGACTATGGGCCCCCTCTCACTGACTGAGGGCCCCCTCAGGCCGGAGGAGGGACATCTAAGATCGACCGAGGGCCCCTCAAGCGGAACGATGGTCCCTTAAGCCAACCGAGGGCCCCTGCAAGACACCCAAGGGCCCCCTCAGACCGACTGAAGGCCATATCAGTCCGATCAAGGGCCCCTCAGGCCGACTGTGAGCCCCCAGGCCGGCTCTGGGCACTTTAAGGCCGGCCAAGGGTCATCTCAAGACGACTGAGGGCCTCTGGCCGACGGAGGGCCCCATCATGTCGTTTTTAAGTCGGCATGGATCGCCCATGCCGACTTGAAGACGGCTATCTCGGTTTATAAGCTCCCATTTTGGCATGTGTAGGGCCCATTTTGACCTATGACCGTCCGCTTTCTTCTGCTCAAGAGGGCCCCCACCCAGTTTTCATTTTTGTATTGGACCCCCCTGGTTCCCCCCCCCCCCCCCAGTTTTTTAACATCCGGGGGCCAGGGGGTCGAGACTCCCCGACCCTCAGGATCTCTAACCACACACCAAATTTGAACACAATCGTCTCAGCAGTTGTCCCCACCCACTCCAAATTGTGTGGCGACATTCCTGATCCAACAACCCCCGATCTCCCCCACTCTCTCTGCCTTTAATCTGCAATTGTTCAAAGGATATTGAAATTCAAGATATTCCGGAAATAACTTAAAGATACTTATTTTGGCTAGGAAATACTAAAACTTAGGACTATCATGACATTTGCATTGGATTTGTATACATTTATCACCAGGTAAGCATATTGTATATTAATTTAATACCTATCAAGCGAAACATGACATGGAAATACTGAAATCAGGTGGGAAACATTCCTTGACTGGGGGGCAAAACGGCTCACTGGGGGGCATTTGCCCCCCAGTTAACATGTTAAAATAGGCCCTGTTTTCAATCGAAAAAATACAGCTTTGACAACTACATATACCCGCACAGCGGCACGCTCATGCAAGGACTGCGCATTGCACATCAACATGGGGCATATTCCTGACTAATGAGCGACTAGCTTAAAGGGAGTGTGCCTACTGTTTTGGAATGTCAAAAATATTTCATACGGTAAGTAGCTGTTGGTTTGATTGTTGTATATGATGAAATTCACATCTGGAGCCCCTTTAGCTGAATTTTCACTTATATTGTTTTTTGTTTATTTTTGTTTCGATATCTATAAAATGATCGCCACTATGGTGATGTTATGTAAAACGGCGCACATAAGACAATACAATTACGGTCACATCATGCAAGATAGAAAGACGAGCTTTGCACAGCACGTTCTTGCCACTGTGAACTTTATTATGTGCAAGTTTCGTAGATCTAAATTGATATCTTCTCCAAAAAATAGCCATCGGCCATCATCGGAAAACATGATGGCCGTCCAGTTTCTGTTCGGCTGCTGCTATCAGCGTGCACGAGCTGTTGTGTTGAATTGCTATTGGCCGGCGCTAACAATATGCTAGCAGTTTAATCGATAGTTGCAGTGCTTCTAGTAGCGGAAGCCCTCTGGAGTCTACCCGATAACTTTTTGCTCCCAAGCAAATTCCTGGAGTCTTTGAATATCTCAGCAACTAGGGTGAATCTGGATAAATGAAGTATTGGTTCAATTCAGAAAACGGTGTTCTATAGACCAGTGTCAATAACCCCAACTAAGCGATGTGAGTAGGCACACTCCCTTTAACGGATCATATCGACTTCCACTCGTTCGTTTCACTCCACATATTCACAGCATTGAATCAAGTACATTTAGTATACATCAGATGAGTATCAATGTAATGTCTGAAAACCTCTGTAGGTAAACGTGAGATCTGGACTGAAAGCTAGCAAACATAAGAAACGCTGTTTCATAAATTTCCACTCGATTCTTAAACAATACAAACAAAACACGTTGGCAGGCCAGCCATCGCCTCACTGCCGTTCTGTGTAAGCCCGAGGCCCGAGGCTGTCAGCCATGGATGCGGTTGTGACGGGGGAGGACTGTTGGGTCGTCATCTCCAGTCCATTAAGAAACCTCATTTTCGATCCAAAGGGGTGCGCCGATCTAAGCGCCGGCACTCAAGACTCGGGGGGGGGGCGACACCTGCACTCGCAGCGCCCCCCCCCCCCCCCCGAGAGGCATGCAGGGGCGCCGACTGCACAGTCACAACGCATCATGCCGCCCTCGGAAGGCATTATACCGCCCTCGGAAGACATCTTGCCGCCCTCGAAAGGCATCATGCCGTCCTCGGAAGGCATATTTCCGCCCTCACAGCGCATTATGCCACCCTCGGAAAGCATCATGGCGCCCTCGGAAGACATCTTACCGCCCTCGGAAGGCATTTTTTCTGCCCTCAGAGCGTATTATACCGCCCTCAGAGTGCATTATGCCGCCCTATGAAGGCCTCGGAAGACATCTTGCCGCCCTCGGAAGGCATTTTGCCGCCCTCAGCGTATTATGCCGCCTTTGGAAGGCATCATGCCGCCCTCGGAAGACATCTTGCCGCCCTCGGAAGACATCTCGCCGTCCTTCGAAGTCATCTTGCCGCCCTCGGAGTGCATTATACCGCCCTCGGAAGGCCTCGGAGGACATATTGCCGCCCTCGGAAGCAATCATGCCGCCCTCGGAAGACATATTACCGCCCTCGGAAAGCCATTTGCCGCCCACAGAGCGCATTATCCCGCCCTTGGTAGGCATCATGCCGCCCTCGGAAGGAATTGTGCCGCCCTCGGAAGACACTCTGCCGCCCTCAGAGCGTGTATGCCGTCCTTAGAAGGCACCATGCCGCCTTCAGAAGACATCTTGCCGCCCTTGGAAGGCACCTCGCCGCCCTCAGAGCCCTTTATGCCGCCCTCTGGGGGCATCTTGCCGCCATCGGACATGTAATCAAGGGGGCGACACATTTTGGGAGAGAAGCGCACAGTGACGTGCGCAAAAATGCACAAAGGACCAGGTCATTGCCTTGAGGGGCGCCACCCGATCGACAGGGGCGCCACCAATATTGGCGAACATTTTGCGCCTTGGAGGGCGCCTCTCCTTCCGCACATGCTTGTCGTGCCTTTAACATTTTGTGGGGCGCCGTCACTGGCCGGAGGGGCGCCGTCACGGACCGGAGAGGGGCAGTCACTAGTCGGAGGGGCGCCGTCACTCGCCGGAGGGGCGTGGTCACTGGCCGGAGAGGCGCCGTCACTGGCCGGAGGGGCGCTGTCGCTGGCCGGAAGGGCGCTGTCACGGGCCGGAGAGGCGTCGTCTATGGCAGGGGGCGCCATCACTGGTCGGGGGCGCCGTCACTGGCCGCAAGAGCGGCCGGAGTGGTGCCGTCACTGATCAAAGGGGCGCCAGCTTTACATGGGCGCCTCGGGACCAAAAGGAACAGGTCATGGCATGAATGACCGTATACTCGGTACGCCACTGGGGGCGCATATGAGCTTGGACCCTCACTGGCATAGGGGCGCACACATATGCTGGCGGGGCATTTTTTCTCCTTGGTTTTATTTTTTGGGGAGTTTTATTTGTTTTGGAGTTTTATTTTTTAGAGGGCTCCTCCGGCGCCCCCTCAAACCCAGAACAGACCCACTTTTTGAGGGCGCGCCTTCGGCGCCCGCTCAAAAGTGTGTGTGTGTGGGTGGGGGGAGGGGGGGGGGGTCTGGGGAACCCGGACCCCCCCCCCTCCCGATAGCGACGCCCCTGCAGCTGATAGTTACGACCTCGTGTAACTTCCGGTTGTCACGACAACAGTCATGTTCAGAACCACAGCTACCGGAACACGACGATGCTGGCGAGGGCCACTAGGGCGGCGTGCAGATCTGATGTCCTCTCCTCGCCGTCACCACTGCCGCACACCAGTCTTGTGAAGTTGTCCGGCAGGGTGTGGCGGTAGCAGCGGATCTGTGAGATGTGCTGCAGACAGTTGTTGTAGACGGTGGCGTCGACCAGTGTTTCCGAGGACGTGGCCATGTTGCTGCGGCCAGAGACTGTCGCCGAGTGCGCTCTGCCTCCGCTGGCTACCCGAGGAGCAGAAGTTGTACGTGTTGTTTATTGACAGTTACCATTGTGATCGCCGCACTTGCGTCTCAATCAGAACCTACCCAGGATAGACGAGGAGGGTGTATCATGTGTTCCGTGGTTCATAGACGCTCCTGTCTCCTGCATGTGTTTGTGTTCGGCATTGTGTTCGGCATTGTGTTCGGCATTGTGTTCGGCATTGTGTTCGGCATTGTGTTCGGCATTGTGTTCGGCATTGTGTTCGGCATTGTGTTCGGCATTGTGTTCGGCATTGTGTTCGGCATTGTGTTCGGCATTGTGTTCGGCATTGTGTTCGGCATTGTGTTCGGCATGTTAACGTTCGGCATTCTAGTTCGGTCATGTGATTCACTTAAAAGTTAATTGGGAAAAAAACAATTCCGGGCGTCCTTACTTGGTTATATACTTATAGCCACTTCCTTTGTTCATGTATCGGCGTTCCTGCTTGGTCATATAGTTTGACCCAATATAACTTATTTGTGTCTGAATTGCATGCTATGCACGGCGTTTACTCGCAGTACTAGCCACTGTAGCCACTGGCGAAGTGGCGCCCGACCGAGCACTCGGTCATAAGTTCCTCAAACGACGCTTATTCACGACTACTGCAGAAGCACTGGTGGAAATGACAAATAAGTTCACTGCTATCTGATAGATTGATTCATTCAGAAACGACATGAATGTCTAATAAAACACTGCTTTGGGTAGCTTGTTTGATCTTTGCTCTAAAATTGCGCTACTTTTGCATGATTCTAAATTACATCTTTGCACTCGCAATTGGTCGTTTAGCATAACGCGTCGATTTCAACAATCGTCATTCAGCAAATCTGATCGGCGTCTTATGCTGCAATTTTGCAGACCAGTAAGCCAAGTTCAACAAGATATAACCCATCTTCTAAAAATATTCGACCATTCACCAAAATTTCAGCAACTGTTGAAATGGTTTATCATTTCGCTACTACATACCCTAGAACTATTCAACGGAGTGGAAAGGCAATGCTAACCAGCCTGAGTATACACAAATGTACAAATCTAATATGAGTGTATGTTACAAAAGACACGGTACAGCAAACCTGGGCCATTCTAACGTTTAAATCAGGAAAGAAATGCATGTGTTTATGAACACAAGTCATAATGATTCGTCTACTATTGTCCCATTTCGCTGACGTTGAATTTATGTGACAACTTACTTAACTGGAGAAGATTATCACCAGTATTTTGTCTTGTCCTTGAAGTCATCCTATTTGACCCGGAGAGACGAGCATAGTTTATGGCAGGGGCTCGGCGAGCTACGAGACCCGCATACACCCCTGCCAAATTTGTCAAGCCCTCCTTAGTGAAGATGTCACGGTGCATCCAGGAACTCACAAAGGTTACCTGAAAAGGATGCAATAAATGACACAAAAAGCGAGGTAATTGAAATAGGTGCGTGTAAATCTGGTTCGGGCAGTGAGGAGGCTCGGGCCGGGTCTGGCTGTCCGGAGGGACGCAGTAAATCGCGGGCATAGTGGAACCCACTCTAAGGTCGTATGGGGGCCTGGTCGAGCGCGGAGTCCATCACCCAGCAGTGGCAAGGGCTGTAGAAGGAACGGCATTCGTCAGAGGCACAATGGCACAATGGTGAGACGTGACAGCAGCCCATTCCAGGCTCGATGCCGAATCATATAGCTTCGGTTTAAAACGTCATTCTGGGTTTGTGAATGACATTTGATCGGGCCTGTGATAATTGGTATACCACATCTTGCAAATAAAATCAAAAGCGTTCAAGGTAATAATTGTGAGTGTTCTTTGCCGATTGCTTCCGAAGGACGTCGCTCAACTCTCGCACTTCAGAATATAGGTTGTGTGCTGTTGTGATAGTCTAGGTTGTGCGTATAGGCTATATAGTATAGGCTGCATAGGTTGTGGTTGTAGTATTGGTGTATAGATTGTGTTGCAGCTTCAGAGTATAGGTTGTGCCTAATACTGTTGTGTGCTGAAATGCAATGCGACTTTGTTAATCCGACTGCCCAGCGAATGCAGACTGCAAAGAGTGTTGCATGTGTTTTGAGGATATAATCCAGGCATACACTGAGCATGATATTGTACGAAGACGTCATACTTTATTGCTTTCAGCTTGATCGGCCTCATATCAAGCGTTGGAGCACATGTTAAATCCTCTTCACGAATAACAAGCTTGTTCTGTACGCTTGTTATTGTGATGTGGTCTGTGGATGCGTCTGCTTCCTTATTTAAAGCGTACTGTGCATTTAACAGCTGTTACTGAACATGACCAAGAAAAGCAATTCGTTCCATCTGAGAGCACTGATGGAACTCCATGTGAGGCTAAAAAATGGGACTAAACTGAATCGTTGATTGCACCGGAACATCTGTCGTGTATTTGTGTGTTTCTCATACTTCAGGGTAGGCCAGTCCACACCAATATTTATTTACTTAAAAAGCTTTGTCCACGATGGAGAAATTACAGCCGTGGTCAGTGGCGGCACCACCGGGGGGAGGAGGGGCAGTCTCCCCCCCCCCTGTCGTCGGGCAGGGGGGGGCAAACATATATTCCCCCCCCCCCTGCCATTTAAGGAGGCCCTCCATACTTCTAAGAGGCCCCATCGCGGAGGTCACAGAGGCCTCTGGAAGCCAGAGGGGATGTCAGAAGGGAACTATGGAGGTTAGAGGTGACCCCTAGAGGCCAGAGGGGGTCCTTTGGAGGTCAGAAAGGCCACTGAAGGCCAGAGGGACCCTCTGGAAGCCAGAGAGGCCCTCTTGGAGGTCAAAAGCCGGGCCTCTGTAAGCCAGAGGGGGTCCTACGGAGGTCAGAGGTGCCCCCGAAGTCCAGAAGCGGCCCTCTGGAAGCCAGAGGGGAGGTGAGAGGAGGCCTATGGAGGTCAAAGGTCCCTTCTCAAATGGAGGCCCCCTAAAATTTTTATTTGCCCCCCCCCCCCCCCCCCCCCTGATAAAAATCCGTGGCGCCGCCCCTGGCCGTGGTGACATCATTCAGACGGAGGCGGAGCGCCGGAGACGCGAAGCCGAAGTCCAACAAGCGATCTAAAACGGGCTCAGGTCATGTATGTATGTGTGTAAACTTTGTGTTTAAACTGGCGTTATTTTGTACGTCATACACAGCGGCGGGTCGCGCACACCGCTCGCCGCTCCAGCCCAGAGTGCCGCGGCCCCGGCGGACTGACCCCGGGCGGCCTCGGACACGTCACTAATGCCGGCGGCGAGCATCACGTGACCTAGAGGTCACGCAGAGGGTCCAGGACGGCGGCCAGCCGGCGCCGGCCGGTCACCCGCGTCCCCGACAACAAGCAATCCTTACATGTGTATGTTATTTAGGGATATCTCACGATTCAAAGCACTTAGCGGAGATGCACTGTTATCAGATTGTAGCTTAATGGATAATACATTGCTTGGGCACAAAATCATCCCGGTGCGGTGTCTAGCGAGCGCGTGGCGCGCGATAAAAGTTCCTATAGGTTTAACATGGGGCGGCCGAGGTTTTCCAACGTTAAAAAACGGGCGAAAACGGTTACAATCTCGGACGCGTATCTCGCCAACTATAGGTCGAATCGGAATGAAACTGGTACACTTTTGTAGAGGAAAGAACGGCGAATAGTGTCATACCAGATGTGGGTATCCGCGCGAGCGGGGCACGCGCCAGTAAGCTTTTACTGTGGATCCGTCAATTTTAGGGCATTTTTCAATTTTGTATTCACATCTTAGGAGCCAAAAGGGCTAAAGGTATGAAACAAACTCCATAGCGTAGATGAATGTCTCTTCTACAAATGTTATGTAAATATGAGACTGTTCAGCTGATGGCTTTGTTAATTATAGAGTAGAAAGCATATCATTTTACCTTTTGCATGTCCATTGTCCAACCTGCTTTATCACTACCTGGACAGCAAATGGGGCGGTATTGTTCACTGAAACATACGCCATTGAAAAGTCCGGACAATTGTATCCTATATCCACCCATAGCACGCACCCTTTTGTCCATATATCTTGCTGATAAACAGGGGTTCCGTGAACCCTTGCAGGGTCCCATTTCATCGCGAAACATATTTTCATCGGCCATTTCTGGCCATACTGATCAGCAAAACTGAAGAGAACGTGTGCTATACTATACTGGCAGCAATATATCCTCCATCTTAAAAGGCAACCAATAAGGCAAACATCCTTGTAGTAGCCCCGCCTCCGTCTGACTCGTGCCATTCATGCAATCCTTAGTAGTATTTGGCAGTAATATAGTAGCAAATAAACAAGGCATTTATAGCGACGATGATTCATTCCATGTTAATATGTTATCAGTAAGACGCCGAAGTTGGCGATGAACGAGCGAGCGCGAAGAAAATGTATGGTGAATTTCAACCCCATCGGGCAAGTAGTTTCTGAGATACAAAAAGGATGCGCACGTGCGCACGTGCAGAAGCACTCCACCCCTGACTTGTGGGAAAGTGGCGGCTGAGAGATCCCTAACCACGCACAAAATTTGAACAGAATCGGCTCAGCCGTTGCGGAGTTATTGTGAGGAAACACCTTCCAACACCCCTCACGCGGTACGCGCCACGCGCAGTGGTAGTCACCCACGTGAGTCGGCACTGGTCTCAAACAGGGTAGGTTGGATAGGGCTGCTCAGCAAAGAAGCCCACTTGTCAATCGGACGTGCGGTTGCAGAGATATTAGCTTGTCAAAAGCGTCGCCACGGGCCGGGTCGGGCCGCTCATATTCAGATTGTTCCCATACACCACGGAAAGACGAGCGAGCGCTTCGCGCTCGCTCGTAACCATGTTAGTTACTGTAATAGCGCGCGCGCACGCACGCACGCAGTGTGATTCGAGTACATCCCTGTTTTTTTATGAATCACATGTGCATCCGCATAACTCATTAATGTATGGTAATTATGCCTCCACAGCCCATATACAGGTAATGCCTCCATTATGCCTCCACAGCCCATATACAGGTAATGCCTCCATTATGCCTCCACAGTCCATATACAGGTAATGCCTCCATTATGCCTCCACAGCCCATATACAGGTAATGCCTCCATTATGCCTCCACAGCCCATATACAGGCAGAATCAAAAGTTATCAGGAATATGCTCTGAACAACCGTTTATGGGTTTCTGAAGCAGCACTGTTTTAAAAATTATAAGTGAATCTGAAATGCATCCCTTCACGCCTATGAAATATACTGGGAGCGGAATATATAAGGAACGTACTCTGCAAAAATGTGTAAGTGTTTAACCAGTGTTTAAAGTGTTGACTTAACCAGTTCCACGTTTTCTAGGCGAATCTGAAATGGATATCTTCACGTCCATGAGTTTTACCAGGAGCGTTCGTTGTGTGTCACGGCAGCGGCCAGGTTTCACCCGATGATAGCAGAGCAGAGCATTGCTGGCTGAGTACCCGGCTCATAAGCTGAGCCCTAACGGAATGACGGACTCCAGCTGGCAGGATGCCGGACTCCGACTGGACTCGGGAATCATGATCCTGGACTCCGGCTGAACTTGGGAGTCAGGATGCCGCCGGCTGGACTCAGGACACCGCCGGCGGGGTTCGTGCCTCACCTCGGCAGTGCAGTTAGCGCGCGCCCCAGCCGTTACCTGGCCCGGTAATATCTGGTAATGGAAGATGAAATGATAGAGGCTGCAGGTCATTTGCGGCCGTGACAGCCTTGTTACCGTCGGGATGGCTGGTTCGGCGTAACCAATCACTCTACAGCAGCCCATTTATCTTGAAGGTGTAATCAGCCAACTCTCGAGCGGTAACTGGCCAATTCTCGGACGGTAACCCGACCAAAACGTGCCTAATGTGCTTCAAACATTGGTGTTGGATGCATGGTGGCGACATGGATGCATATTTGGCTTAGGCAGAACTTTGGCAGTCTATGTTTTAGATAGGTAAAAGGATGTTTATGACATCGGTGTCATCGGCGAAAAGCTTTGTTGAGCCTTTAGGCAGAAAGAGATGTGCCTAAAGGGAGAGGAGAAATAATTTAATTTCCTAGACTGGGCCACGGGGATGTCGCTGTCAACCTCAGATCATTCAGGCATCTGATATCATTCAGGCATCATTCAGGCATTCTTTAGAGTTACTCTGACGGTGACCTTTCCGGAAGGCCTCGATCCAGCGAACTAAGTTTTCTCGAATGTCATATAAATCCATCTTGTGAGGAAATTATGCAAACAAATTGCTTTCATGATATTTATATTGACAGTTACTTGCATAGCTGACATTCAATCTTCGCGACCTGATTTGAGCGTATCGGAGAATCATGTGTTTGCGCTAAGTTGGCAATACTTTTAGCTACGTTATGACGTTGGCTCCAACGACACTTATTTTTCTTTTATTTTCGCTTCTACATCTTTGTACGTTTTTTAGCGTTACGAATCATATTGACGAGATTAATGTTTTAAAATCTTGAATGATGAATTGAACTTATGGATGGTCTTAATTTTATATCCGAAAGCCATTGAGGGTAACCTAACTATGACTCTAGGAACCGAACACTTCTTGGTTGCCAGACTATTTGTAATACATATATGTTTGTATGTTCCTTGCTTGTGGTAATCTAAAAAGCGGCAAGGTCATATGGCGTCACTTCTTGGTCGCCGAAATATTTGTAATGCTTATATTTTTGGCATGTTCCTTGCTTGTGGTAATCGCAAAAGCGGCAAGGTCATAGCAAAAAGTGCATAAATCTGAATAGAAACTAAAGAATGTTAAACTTTAAGAAGGGCTCTTGGGGAAGGGTGATCAGGTTCGGGCCGCAGTAGAAGCTGGATGGTGGAATGATGGAATGACGAGATTGCCAGACGTATCGGCCAGGCACCTACAGGTGTATGTAGGCCTGTATAATACAGGCCAGGTACCTATGTAGTATGCGGCGGTGTAGTGTGCAGCGTGCAAGGTGGAGCAGGAGTGACATGTTGCGAGACATTTCAGTTTCACTAGTTTCCACACAATACAGCTGACATTTATTTATTTCCCTTGATAGAGCTGATGACGTCATCAGTAAACGGCTGCAGCAGTGCAGCCTCCTCAGCCGCACCCCGCGTCTCGTCAATATAGTTGGTGACGTCATCAGTAAACGGCTGCAGCCTCCTCAGCCGCACCCCGTCTCGTCAATATAGTTGGTGACGTCATCAGTAAACGGCTGCAGCCTCCTCAGCCGCACCCTGTCTCGTCTGAATCGATAAAGCAGTGGCGCCCGGCATTAGCCGGTTTGATTAATACGCTTGTTTACGGCGGAGACGCTACCAAGGGATGGGCGCCACTGTGCGCCGTTAGCGGGCCTTCCCACAGTCCCACAGTCCCCGCGCCCCTCCAACTGGCCGATAGGTGGCGGGTGGAGGCCCTCCCCACAGTCCCCCGGCCCCGCGCCCCTCCAACTGGCCGATAGGTGGCGGGTGGAGGCCCCAGACAGGCACGCGATGCGCAGAGGCACGGCCACGGTCATAGAGTCATGTCCAGAGAGGGCTGGTATCAACCAGCCGGTAATCCTGGTAAGCCATAAAGCCGGTACCTGCCCCAGTCTTCTGGTCAGCTGAAGAGGTTTATGCCCACATCTTGTTCCCCGGCGTACGCACAGATGGTCAGCTTACTAACGAAATGTGAAATTAAAATCCAACAAATGCAGGATGATTTCCATTGGAAACGTTCTAATGCACCTATAGTTTTGCAGTATAACCATAATACAGTGTATCGCCCAATGAATCAGTATAATTTGTTCATCTATCCTTCTTTATTTTTGCTTATATGTATACGTATGTACATACATAAACTCTTCAAAATAATAATAAAAATCAGCAATAAAGTGATTTACATTTTCTCCAGCCTTCCTTGGCGCAACGATTAATACCTGCCTACGCAAAATCAGTTCAAATACAAATATATCACAGCTTGTGAAACTGGCCACCTCCGTCCTCCTTCGTCAATCTATATCTGACATGGATTCTGAAAAGTCGATGATCCTGTCATGATCTCGTCCTGCTGGACCCACCTCCTAACCACACCCGATGCCTGTCTGAGAGCTGAGCGTGGATATTAGGTTGGCGCCGACTCCCGCCGTGCCCGCTGACGAACGGCGCGTCGGCCGCAAATTAATCCCGTAACGATAGCAAAACGGCCGGTTCCGGACGGTTAAAAAGCGCCACCCCATCCATCAGGGAGATGGATCCGCACGTCATCGATATAGAGGTGTACCGGGCGCGGTCCCTGGCACGAAATGGGTCACCGCCTCCCAGACCTCTGCCACATCGCAGTGGGACTGCGAGCTAGCATGGCACCCTTTGGTCAGTTGGCGCATGTCTGCTTGAAGAGGGCCACCAGCCTGTCCGGTCGGACGCCCCCCCCCCCCCCTCCGACTGACTGAAGTTCGTCAGTACCGCTGCGGCAGGCCCGCCCGATCCGCCGACATCCGAGAGAAATGGTTCAGAAGTCGGCCACTGGACTAATCGACGGACAAAAGGATGCCTCTGCTCTCCATAAACACGTAGTTCGGTAGTGATTATCCAGATAGGCGATGTAGGTCCATTTGTCATGGTGCGGCATCTGAGAGTTCGGTACCGTTATAGCTAAAACTGAGCCCATTGGCTAACGATGTGTCATGCTTTGTAAGAGTTATATTATCTTGTGCCTTCACTTTCAGCGCGGGTTGAAACCTACTCTATTACTGTTATGATTTATTTTTGCTTCGTTTGCATCATCAAAGTCCAACCTTATACCTAGTTGCAATACTATCATTTCAACATGCTTAACGGTTCGATAAGTAATTTTTTTTTTTGCTAAGGACGTGTGTTTAGGCTTTGAACTTGGTGAAAATTAATGCTTCATTTCATCTTCTAACGGTAGTCATTGGAGAAAATAGACGTGTTTTTCAGCACTTTGTATAGTAAGAGATGA
Source organism: Chirona hameri (assembly GCA_036785665.1). Classification (NCBI taxonomy): domain Eukaryota; kingdom Metazoa; phylum Arthropoda; class Thecostraca; order Balanomorpha; family Balanidae; genus Chirona; species Chirona hameri. The sequence continues at coordinate 15,563 of JAXIVJ010005796.1, forward strand.
TTAATGTGTTGTTACCTCTCAAAAGCAAAAGAAGAGTAAGTGTTTTCCAAGGTGTCTTTCTAAAAAGCGTTTTCACGAAGGATTATTGCGCTGAAAAGATTCTGAAACATTTCTGAAAAGTTTGACAAAGTTTTGGTTTACAAACCTTAGTATATTATACATTCCAAGAAACAAATTACTTATTTAGGCGATATTATCATTTATCACTATTCAATAGGTATGGGAACATTGAGCTCATAACAAGTTTATGAACAAAATTGGCCGTTTTTAAAGAACATATGCGTCTTGAGTCCATTCGTTCAGTTTAGCATACCGTCATACTAGCTACTACATCTGGCAGCGTCATGGATCACAGGTCGGTCTGGGCATGCGCAGTGATGTGCCAGCATCGATTCGCCGCCGCTTCCGACCCGCGAGCCACACGCACATGGACAAAGCCAAGCCGCACAGGCCGGCCGTCGATTGGGCCGGATTGGGCCGGATTGGGTGAGCGACCAATATCGTCACACGCCACAGAATGTTTCTAAATCATTCTGAAGTTTTTAAAAGTGTCAGTCGGTGGAGATCACAATCACAATGGGGATCACATCACAACTAACCAGTGACCTATCAATACTTATCTTGCTAATTACCACCAAACCGCAATTTTGTCAACATATTATATTCTTACCAACATATCACACAATTCTGAGGGACATTTCTAGCCAAAATCGCATGTAAACGTTGTGTAGTTAAGGAATGGATCGTCGAAACTTTTCAAAACATTTTACAATATTTTAAAAAGTTTCGCACAATAATCCTTCGTGAAAACGACTATTATAACAGAAAAGGCAAGGCTTCATTAGGCTAGTTTAGTGCGACAGTTCCCTGATCATCGTTTGAGTTGTTGACGACGATGACACGTGGCCAGGGACCTACACCCGTTCCACCATTTTCCCAAACCTCTCAGCTAGCAAATATCCAAATGTCATCACTTACCACAAAACAACACCTCAAGCATCATAACCGATTCCGATGACACCTGTTTCAGGAAAAACACAAACTGGTCAAGAACCAGCCCGTGCTAAGAGGGAACAGGTAGCAATACTCAAGGTTCAGGAATCAACCACCGACTCCCAGGCAACATAAGTCTGTTAAGCACCACCAATCAAGGGCGTCGCCGTAGGCGACGGCGTCCCTACGTCGCCGTCGCCGTCGCCGTAGGGACGCCCTTGATTGGACACCGTCCCCACCCCCCCATTTTCGTCAGGCTGCAGGTAATTGCTCCCCTCCCCCAGTTTTGGAGACAAATCCATACTTTGTTCGAAAATATTGCAAGTTTCAATATCATAAAAGCAGTTGGAAAAGTATCCCCGTGCAATGGAAGAATGGGAGGAACGATATTTGTACTTTTCTTGAGGGAAGTTGACAGGAATTTAAATGGAATTTCGGTAGCAGAAAAACGGGCATATTATGGCGTTAATGTGTCCTATTTGTTGTTTAGGCACACTTTGTGCTTGCTGAAAGGAAACACCGGCGGATAGTTTTACGACATAAACGTTTTTGTGTGCAAGTTTTCAGTCACTTCGATCAAATAGCTGCAAAGAAATAAGCTTCTGAAAACCATGGCTACGGTCGGGCCGCTCATACCTATATTTGTCCCCCCCCTAGTTGTCGGAAGACCTCGATCCGCTCGGTAATCAAACTGTGTATGCCGGGTCCTGACCTAGGAAATATATCCATTCAAAAGCTTCAGACTAAATTTATAAAATAAAATATGCAAGCCATTTCATTCAAGTTCTGCCCAAATGCGTTCAAAGTTTGCAAACCGAGGTAGTTTTCGGATAACTACTCCATCCATTACTCCAAGTACATGAGCTACTTCATCCGCATCCGTTTCGGCCAGCCGTCCACAAACGACTACCCCGCACAATGAACCAGCGACAGTCACCGGTTCCGGGGCGATCCGTCCTCCTGGTGCAGTTACGGATCGGCCAGCATGCAGAATAGTGAGATGCGCTGAGCTTATGAAGAAGATAGAAAAAACACACCAGTGACGTTGTCTTGCATCGCACCACCGACCTCATAAATATCTATTAAACCCCTGACCTTGACCGCCCATGACCACCAAGCCAGTGTCTCCTGAAAGCAAAAAGCCAGTCCAGTGGCAGCCGGGTGGCGTATATAAGTTCTGATATTCACGGCATATTAAGAATAATTAGAATTGCAGTCTATTGTGATCATGGATCGACGCAAAATTTGCCTACGATAGTGCGACCCTATATGCGACTAACATGCCGAATTTCACGGTTTCGACTGTGCGCGGTGCGACTGTGCGCGGAGCAATCGGATGACATCCGAACGGACAGACGGACAGGTGGCTGCCGCCTGCCACTTCTTATAATTACGAGCGAGCGCTTCGCGCTCGCTCGTCCTTCCGTGGTATATGGGGAAAATCTGAATATGAGCGGCCCGGCCCGACCCGACCCGACCCGTGGCGACGCTTTTGAGAAGCTTATATCTCTGTAACCACGCGTCCGATTGACAAGCGGACTTCTTTGCTGAGCAGCCCCATCTAACCTACCCTGTTTGAGACCGGTGCTCAATCATGTGGGTGACTACCACTGCGCGTGGCTCGTGCCGTGTGAGGGGTGTTGAAAGTATGTTCTCGCAATAACTCCGCAACGGCTGGGCAGATTATGTGCACATTTCGTGTGTGGTTAGGGACCCCTCAGCCGCCACTTTTACACAACTCAGGGGTGGGGTGACTGCACGTGCGCACGTGCACACCCCTATTATATATCTCAGGAACGGCTGAGCCGATTGTGTTTAAATTTGGTGTATGGTTAGGGACCTCTCAGCCTCCAATTTTTCACAAGCCAGGAGTGGGGTGCCTCTGCACGTGAGCACGTGCACACCCCTATTCTCCATCTCAGGAACGGCTGAGCCGATTGTGTTCGAATTTTGTGCGTGGTTAGGGACCTCTCAGCCACCGCCTTCCCACAAGTCAGGGATGGGGTGCCTCTGCACGTGCGCACGTGCGCACCCCTATTCTATATCTCAGGAACGGCTGAGCCGTTTGTGTTCAAATTCAGTGTGTGGTTAGGGACCTCTCAGCCGCCTCTTTCCCACAAGTCGGGGATTGGGTGCCCCTGCACGTGCGTACGTACGCACCTTTTTTTGTATCTCAGAAAGTACTTGCCCTATCGAGTTGAAAATCATCATACATTTCCTTCGCGCTCGCTCGTTCATCGCCGACTACGGCGCCTTACTGGTTAGTATGAAATAGCTTTCTATGTAACACGAATAACTAGGATATGTATCCCAAACAGCGATAAACGAATCGCCTGGCAGTGCCTATCGATATAGAATCGTATGAACAATCTACCATGAAGATTTGCGAAGAAGTTATTGTTTTTCATCTATCACCTGTTATAGTTCAAATCTAAAAAATAAAGCTGGTAGATGCAACTAAAAATTGCGTTCCTAAGTAAAAATTATCCGATAAAACTGGTTTTCCTTCACATTGTCGCGAACCGTACTGATGGTTTATTCGGTACTTCGTCCCCCCCCCCCTCCCCTACACACTCAAAAATCCGTGTCGACGCCCCTGCTACCAATTGTCGAGAAACCACAACTAACTCTGATAATTCGCCACCAACATGGCAGTTATCAACGACCGGCTGAACAACTGATCGGGAAATGATCAACTGATGATCCAACAACTGATCGCTGTGTGGGACCACCACGAGCTGCAACATGCACGCATCTTAAATATACTTATTGCATTTTGTTGTGAATTTTAGTGGGTAACGTTCCGTTGAACTAAATGCTACCTCCCGTTCATCAGGTTTTCCACTATGAAAAACGTTCCTGTGCTGGTAAGAAAGGAGTTCCATTACCATCCTACAGGTGCTTCTACACGATACTAACCGGCACGTTTTTACTACAAATGTTTAGCGGATTAGTGGTTGTATCTTCACTTTAATGTATTAATGATTAATGTCAGTAGGTTAGTAGTTAGCTTCCGCCAAATGCCTCGGTAGCTGAATAATGACTAAGCGTCAGAAAACAGTGTGTGATTAATGAACCAGTCACCACAGACAGCAATGTGCTAAATAGCTATTCTGACTAGGCCCTTTCTTTTCCTTTTCCTGCTGCCGAATTTGCCTTCGCTGGGCACTATAACAGGATATAGGAAACTATGACAACACATGGTGTGGATAATGTCACCCGTCACGGGGACACGTGACCCCCCCCCCCCCCCCACCCCGCCCGGCAGAGGGTGTCGGGAGCACTGGTTAATCAGACACTCGGCTCGTGCGCCTCCCTGGTAATTAGTGAGGTCACCTGTGATCCCTCACTGTCGAGCGGCAGGCCGACTCGCGCCGATGTTCATTTAGATAGGTCGCCGCCGCCGCCGCCCGAGGTGAGCCGATGCTCCAGTTCTCCACCCCGCATCCGCGCCGCCAACGCGTTCGCCACCGCCGACGCCACCGCCGACGCCAATGCCGACGCCAATGCCGACGCCAACGCCGACGCCAACGCCGACGCCAACGCCGACGCCAACGCCGACGCCAACGCCGACGCCGACGCCGACGCCAACGCCACCGCCGACGCACCCGTGAGCTGAATGAGTTACCGGCTGGGGGGAGAGTGGGGTGGCTGAGAAGTGGTGCCGCCAACGAGCTAAGGGGAGCCCACAACGTGAGGCGGTGACGGGACGTGAAGGTCATGCCATCTTGTATGCTGTTCGTTCACTCCAGATGGCATGGCACGAAGACCGGTTACGTCACTATACGGTCACGTCACAACACCATCACGTCGCAATATTATGACGTCATAATACCGTGATGGCGTGGCGTCACAGTTCTGGCACATCGTATTCACAAAGCCCTCGGTAGGCTGTCTGCCATTACACAACATTGTAGAGCCACAGGTGTTTCTGTTCGCCCCCTTTTCGCGGCGTAATCACGGTGGAGAGTGTAATATGCTGATCAGTCACGCTCAGTGAGCTTCATAATCGAACGCGATTGATGTCATCCATTACTCTGAACCCGTCCGTGTTTTGCCGCCCACCACTGTTGTGCTCCTCCCGCTCATCAGAGCGGCTGATCTGATGGGCGGCCTATAACGTATTCACACACGCCCTACAACGTATTCAATTACAGCGCCAGTGCCCATCAACTCTCAGCCACCGCTAAGCACAGGGTTGATCTCCAGAGAAAAACAAATTATACCTACTGAATCGTGGTGGCTATTCCTATGTATAATCGCTGATTAGTTATCATTTGTTTTGGCATCAGCTTAGTTCATCGTAAATCGCTCACATATACAGGATATGTTACCGTGTACCTTCGTTAACCCGCGCCGTGCCGGGGGGTTACACCCCCCCCCCCCCTCTCAGGTTTTTCAAGGATAGCGGAAAAACGGCGGCGCGCAGCACCGCCGTTTTTGGCACAGCTGTTTGGGCATCAATTGCGCACATTATGTAAAACAAAAATACTTCGGGTCATTTCAGGTCAGGTCACCAGACCAGGTCACGTGACCCCACCTCTAAAAAAAACTTGTGGTCTTACCACAGTCACAGTTTTTGGATGATCAGTTTTACACTTACATGATTTAATAAGGTCATATATATCTACAATTCGTTAATCTTGGATTTTGTATATCAGCGACCTAAGGTCGGGTCAATTTCGTGACCTCCCCATTATAAGTCAATGGGGAAATATTCAAATGCTTCCTTTTCCAAGGATACGCAAGATATCAGTATATTTCCTTCTGTATCATGTTATTATAGGCCATTCTTAATTATCTAGGTGCCATTTTTGTTCAGTGACCCCTATAAAGTCAGCTAAGGTCATCCGAGGTCACCAACAGTTGTATGGCAATAACTCGCGACATAATGACGATAGATAAGTGAAACCGACACCAATGTGTTTGTCTCGTCGAGGTACGCCTTCCCATATGCAACATGACCTACTTGGGTCACCACTTGACCTTGACCTGAGGACAAATTTGAAGTTGACCTAACCTGGTCAGCATTATTATGAATCGAAGCGCCTTGACGAGACAATCACGATGGCATCAAAATTATTGCCTTGTCGTTATTAGTTAAAAATATACTTGTGAAAAGCTGTTTTGTAAAAAATAGCCTTTTTGACATTTGATGAGCTCTGGAGCCTCAACTATTGACCTGAGCTCAAATCTGTGGACATTTTGTCGATTGCATGTTTCAATAGCTTTCCATTGCTTGTTTCCGTTTGTCCCTAGCTATCATAGTTCCTGTGATATATGGGGGTTTCTGGAGCGAAGTCCTAAAACTGGAAAATTTGCCCTTCGATGGCCTCTGGTGACTTCAATATTGGCTTTAGGAGAAAACAAAATATCTGAAGTACTTTCGAATGTGGTTTTCGAAAGCTTTCGAATGCCTTTCTCCGTGTCTTTCTAGACTTTTTAGTTTTGAGTTAGACGGGGGTGTCTAAACAACAACAACAACAACAACAACAACAACAACAACAATAACAACTAACAACAACAACCCCCCGGCACGGCGAAGGTAGCGCTGAGCACCGGCACGGCGCGGGTTAAGGCGGACGCACACTGTGCCATTCGGCGTGCGGAGGCCGCGATATCGCTGCGACTTTCCGCTCATTTTGAGTGATTTTCCGCGTCAACGGCAGCCGAAACGATGAAAAACTCAAGCTAAACGCGCCGAGTGTTCGCTGGTGGAATGGCGGAAAAAACTGGTCCGTACGAGCTTCTTCCACGACTGAACGCCGCGGAACCGCGGACTACCAAAATTGATCAGGCTAACAGTGGCGAATCTATGCAAGATAGAGGTACACATTTTTCACAGCATGTTCTTGACACTGTTAAATTTATTATGTAAAAGTTTCGTGGTTCTAAACTTACATCTTCGTCGAAAAATGGCCATCATTAAGTTACCTTGGGACAGACTGTAGGGACAGGTTGCGACATACCGTAGGTCGGCGGAGCGGAATCTCGCGAGCAGGCAGCGCCGAATCCCCCGGAACAAGAACGATATTCTGCGGTGTCGCCGCGATTTTCCGAGGCGGAATTTCGCAGTAATATCGGGCGCCGATGCGCAGTGTGCGGCCGCCTTAACCCTCGCCCTACGGGGGGGGGGGGCCTGACAGCCCCCCCCCCCCCTGAGGTTTTTCTTGAATAACTTTTTACACGTGCGGCACATCTCGCTGATATTTTTGGTAGCTGAGTTTACAACAATTATACGTATGCTGTAAAAATGTAATTGCAATTGGTTAAGTAGTTTGGGAGATAATCATGTTTTGATGACGTCATGTTGGTAGAAAAACGATAAATATTTGAAAAAATGGTATAGAACAGAGTTTTAAAGGAAATTGTAAACGCAATTCAGCAAAGATACAAAATGGTATTTTCTTTTAAATGGCAATCTCGGATTTGCAAAATTTTGGGGTTTTGACCCCTAAAATAAAATAAAACTTTTTTAAATCCCCACAAATCAAAATTTTCAAAGATGTTAGAAAAACCGGAATATATGTGAGAGAACGGAGTGTGGGAAAATACCCATACCAAATTGCAAAGCAATATCTTCATTTTTGACTGAGTAATGGCTCCCTAAGTGTAAGAAACTGCTGACGTCATTTTTTTAATAACTTTTTTTGACTTTTTTGACAAGATACGAACAAATAATTACCTTTTCTGTATTTCGGAGCCACAACTGGTCTAGGAACATGCCTTTTTATTTACATTTATCAATTTATAATTTTTAGGTTTTCTGAAGAACAAAATCGCTGTTCTGTACGTGGTAAATCCGAGGTCATTCACTTGACCTGGAAGGTCCCCCATTGACCTGAAACCTAAAAATCGCACACTGTTAACCCGCGCACTGCAGGGGGAGGGGGGTTGATTTCCGCCCCCTCCCCCTTCTCAGGTTTTTCGCAGATAGCGAACAAACGGCGGGGCGCAGCGCCGTCGGATTTTGACACACCTGTTAGGACATCAATTGCGCACACTTTGAGAAAACAAATATCCTCGGGTCATCTCAGGTCAGGTCACCAGACCAGGTCAAGTGACCCCAACTCCAAAAATGTTTGCAGTTGTGCCAAAGCCAGAGTTTTCCACTGATCAGTTTGAAACTTACAGGATGTCATGAGGGCATAAGTACTTACAATTCTTATGTCTCGGAATTTTGGTATCGGTGACCTAAGGTCAGGTCAATTTCGTAACCTCCCCATAATAAGTAAATGGGAAAATATACAAATGCTTCCTATTTCAAGGATATGCATAATATAAGTCCAATTACTTCTGGATCATGTTATTATAGGATATTCTTGATGATCCAAGTGTAAGTTTTGTTCAGTGACCCCTATTGGGTCATTTGAGGTCATGCGAGGTCACCATCACTTTTTTTTCTCAATAACTCCCGACATAATAAAGATAGAGAAGTAAAACAGACATCAATGTGTTTGTCTCATCGAGATACGTCTTCCCATCTTCCCAACAATTAAATTCAGTCCAAGGGCACCAATGCAGCCATTCAATGATATTCTTCCACTGCAAAGATAGAAGGAATTTCGCCGCAGTGCAGTGGCACAAAAATGTGATATTTTTCTACTTTTTTCTCACAGAATTACAACAGCTTGAGTACAGTTGTTTACCAGTTTCAAATACGTTTCATGGATTTCCAATCATGAACCACATTATAAAAAGCCCAAACGGCGGGCCCTATGGGTTCGTTCGCGACAAAAAAAAAACGATAGTCAACAAACATCCTGACATCGAGGATTTATATCAAGGCGCACGTATGTAATATGCGCCGCGAAGCTGCGCGTTTTTTGTCTCTAAATTGTGCACCATTTCGCATAAAATAGGTGGGTTTTCAGCAATGTGATGGGGGCACCAGGGCATTGGTGCCCCACCTCCCCTCCTACTGGATTCAAGGGGGCATTGGTGCCCCACCTCCCCTCCTACTGGATTCAAGGGGGCATTGGTGCCCCACCTCCCCTCCTACTGGATTCAAGGGGGCATGGTGCCCGGTGCCCCCCCCCCCCCCCCCTGTTCCACCGCCTATGGAAGCGGATCCCGACTCCCTCAGGGCCCTCAGGGTCCCTCGAGTCCGATGCGTTGTTGCCTCTGGTATAAAGGCACGTTGGTGTCCCTTCATAGCCCAAGGGACGAGAGGTGTGCGTTTTTTTGTGCATAATTTCGCAATTATAATTTAGCATCATTACGCAAGAAGAAAAAATCAGCGACCAATGCTTGTGATTTCATGGCGGCACCAGGCCATTGTTTCCTTCTCCTGGATTCAAGGAGGCACGGCGCCCCGGTGTCTCCCCTTGCCCCACAGTGCCGCCTACCGGCACGGTGGTGCCCCTGGTACACCGGCGTGGTGGTGCCCCTGGTACCCCGGCGCGATGGTGCGCCTTCACGGCCCAAAGAGGGGGGGGGGGTATCATGACTCCCGTGACCCCCCCCCCCCCCCCCTCCCCTCCCCTGGATCTGCCATTACCCCTCAGGCGGTCAGAGTCATAGGCGTACACAAGGGTGGGGGGGGATGGGCAAACGGGGCAATTGCCCCCCCCCCCCCTGAAGGTCTGTACGTGCCCCTTTAGTTGCAAAAAAATGAATTATTTTTTTTAAAGAGAAAAATGGTGAAAATTTGCCCTTTTTAACCCTCGCCCGGGTAGGGGGGTGGATGCAACCCCCCCCCCCCCCCCCCCCCTTCGGTTTTTATGGAATAACTTGCGTAATTTCCAACCGATTGCAATGAAACTTTCAGTACCCTACTTTTGAGAAGAAGAAAAATATACATGCTCTGCATGTTTTGAATTTCTAACCCACATGACCCGTGACCTATGACCTGTTTCTCAAGGTCATGTCAGGCGCAACTGGCGTCCCGCAGTATCGATGCTTGTAACTTGTGCAGTTTCCGAGTGTTTGTTGTTCAGGAGCATATGCACAGGTGTTTCCAGGTGACAGTTGTGGTTTCCACTGAGATTGTGACCTCGATTGACCTTGTCAGAGGTCAACTGAGGTCATTGACCTCCGATGACCTCAGATCAGGGGCGAAACGCTATGGGGGGGGGGTCGTACCCCCCCCCCCCCCCCCCCCCCCTACCCGAACACGTAGTGATTTTGCCCTACCCGGGCGAGGGTTAAGATATAGTGGGACAAATCCGGTGAGCTTTTTTTGTGGAGGTACTTTATGCCCCCCTGAGCAAAAATTGCCCTCTCCTGGAGTGAATCCTGGATACCCTACTGGTCAGAGTGCCCCCTCAGGCGGCCAGAGTGCCCCTCGGCCCTCAGGCGGCCAGAGTGCCCCCTCGGCCCTAAGGCGGCCAGAGTGCCCCCTCAGGCGGCCAGAGTGCCCCCAGGCGGCCAGAGTGCCCCCAGGCGGCCAGAGTGCCCTCTCAGGCGGCAAGAGGGCCCCTCAGGCGGTCAGAGTACCCCCTCAGGCGGCCAGAGTGCCCTCTCAGGCGACCAGAGTGCCTCCTCAGGCGGCTAGAGTGCCCCCTCAGGCGGCCAGAGTGCCCTCTCAGGCGGCCAGAGTGCCCCCTCAGGCGGTCAGAGTACCCCCTCGGGCGGCCAGAGTGCCCCCTCAGGTGGTAAAATTGCCCCCTCAGGCGGTCAGAGTGCCCCCTCAGGTGGTCAGAGGGCCCCATCAGGCCAGCAGAGGACCCCTCAGGCCTTGCGTTTTGTTGTTTACTACTGTCTACTACTTTACTTGCACTTCGTTTGAAAGCGGAGTGAAATTCGTTTCGAGTCACTTCGATCGCCTATGGGGACCACTCGCGCCATTGGGCCCTTCGAGGCTCAAGGGGGGGGCATGGCCCCTGACCCCACCCTCCCACTCTGGATCCGCCACTGAGTGAGCGGGGCAGCTTGCTCTCCCGCAGCCTCCGATTGAGAGCCGTATGAGATTGATGCAGATCCGAGGATATTTTAGGATGGAAAAATGTAAGCATGTTTAATATAGTGTACAACCTTGCATCACAGTTAAAGGAAATAGTTCACCTTCGGAAAATTTTCAGACACGATTTTATTATATTTTTTAATACAGTTTCTTTTTTATTTTCAAAAATGGTCCTACATCGCGCCAATTCAGGACAGAAGGTCGTAAATTATTAATGTTATGGTGTGCGTTATTGGTCTGCGCATGCTCAGACCAGTGCTGGCACTCTCAGACGGTACGGTATAGACATAAAGACATAAAAGAAAAGTGCAACAAAGAGCCTCTTGGGCCCATCCGAGGTTGCACCCCACCCCACCCACACCCACACCCACCCCCACCCCCCCCCCCCCCCCCCCCCCCCCTCCACCAGTCTCGCCCCTTCAAATCACCTTACTCTACCTGCATAAAAGAAGGCTAATCCCACGAGTATTTATGAACTAATCCCTTCTCTGTAAAGTATTTATCTAATCTAATTTTGAAGGAAGCAAGTGTCACTGCATCAGCGACATCCCCTGGTAGCATATTCCAATGTCCTACAACCCTTCTACTGAAAAATGACTGTCGTAGCCTAGTCCTACTTTGTTTCATAATGAGTTTATGCTGATGACCTCTACCTCGATTTTCCCTATTGAACTCAAACATACCCTTTAAATATCCAGAATGCTGACTATTTACAAATTTGAAGACTTCAATTAGATCTCCTCTTAGCCTTCTATATCTAAGTGAAAACATACCCAATTTCTTTAATCTATCTTCATAAGGTAAACTACCAAGACAATTAACCATTTTTGTTGCCCTTTTTTGAACTCTTTCTAACAACCAGCAATCTTTCTCATATGTTGGAGACCAGGCTTGTACACAATACTCCAAATGTGGTCTAACGTATGCACAATACAGTTTTGTTATTACCTTTTCACTCTTGTAGGAAACATTTCTGTTAATGGCCCCTAGCATTCTAAGTGCCTTTTTCCTAGCTTCTACAACCTGGTCTGACGCTGATAGTCTATTGTTTACCACGACACCTAAATCTCTTTCCTTTTCAATCTGCTCCATTTTCTGCCCACCCATTTCATACCTATGTTTACTGCTAACCCGTCCAGCGTGCATAATCTTACATTTACTCAAATTGAATTTCATCTGCCATGCTTCAGACCACTCAACTAACTTGTCCAGATCTGATTGAAAAACATCCTGATCATGTTTTCCTCTAATAATCCTGACAACTTTTAGATCGTCTGCAAATTTCAAGACTTTGCTGTCTATACTGTTCTCAATTGCATTCACAAATATTATAAAAAGCAATGGGCCCAGGACTGAGCCCTGTGGAACCCCACTGAGAACCTCCTTCCATTGTGATTGGCACCCATTCAATATAACCCTTTGCTGGCGTCCTGAAAGCCACGTTTCTATCCAATCCAGAATCTTGCCCCTGATCCCATGAATTTTAAGTTGCAACCCCAGTCTTGTATGGGGGACTTTGTCAAATGCTTTACTGAAATCAAGAAAAGCTACATCTAGCTGTTTACCCTGATCAAAGCTATCTGTTGCAACATCCAAAAACTCCAGAAGATTAGTTAAACAAGAACGGCCCTTCCTAAAGCCATGCTGTGTATCCTTGATGAGTTCATTTTGCTCCAAGAATTCAACAATCTTATCTTTGATGATTGATTCAAGCACCTTGCAGACTAATGAGGTCAGACTAACTGGTCTATAGTTTTCCTCTTTACTTCTATCTCCCTTTTTATGAATAGGAACAACATTTGCTCTTTTCCAATCAAGTGGAATTTTACTATCTGCAAGTGATTTAGAAAATATTATGGCTAATGGAACCGACAACTCCCTTTCAGATTCTCTTAAAAGTCTAGCATGGATTTCATCAGGTCCTTCTGCCTTGTTAGGCCTTACTTTCTTTAGATATTCTAGAACAAGTTCACTACTTATGCCACCTAGCTCTCCTATAGTCTCCTCTGTCTCTAGCTCAGGCTGAAGTGCTGCAATACTACTCTGGTCCTCGATAGTAAAGACAGATTGAAACTGATCATTAAGCACTTCAACCATTTCACTGTCCTGGCTAACTAACACATCATCTACCTTAAATGGACCTATATTTTTGGAAACTGTACTTAACTTATAAAAACTGAAGAACTTCTTACTATCTGCATTACAATGTCTAGCTAAATCAAGTTCCTTTGCCCTTTTAGCTGCTCTGACCTTTTTCTTAACTGAATTTCTTGCATTCTGGTAGGCCTTCTGATTTATATCTAGTGAAGATCCCTTCAAAATGCCAAATGCACTTCTTTTAGCTTGTATAGCACTCCTTACTTCTGGGGTAAGCCAAACTGGATTGCCCTTGGTTCTGTTACGTTTGTGCCTGAGGGGTATATGCCGATTTTGAATTTGGCTTAATCTAGCTTTGAAAACATTCCAGGCCTCACATGCATCTAAACCTGCCAACTCAACGTTCCATTTTATCTGTGCGAGGTCATTTCTAATACCATCAAAATCAGCCCGGCTGAAGTTTGGAACCATAATAAGGTTATCTTTGGGCCTCATTTCTGATGAGATATTGAATTTAACCATATTGTGATCACTGGTTCCTAGACCTGCACAAATACTTATGTCACTAACTAGATCACTGTTGTCTGAGAATACAAGGTCTAGAATGGAGCAATGTCTGGTTGGCTCTGTCTTTATATGGCTCTGTCTTTATATAAGGATATATATCATATATGCGCCGCATTCCTTCGCCAAAAAGTCAAATATCTTCGGCTGGAGTCTTTTCAGCCAAGAAAAGTAGCAGATAAGGATTTCTCAACACGGGCTACAAAACTGATATTTCAGTTCAAAATCCCATGTTGAGGGTGAACTATTTCCTTTAACTTTCCATTTTCTCTACGATTTCTCCCGCTTATTGGAACTTGGAAGGCAGAAATGGCACAATCCTGGGAAAATTTTCATTTTTTATATGGTATGCCATCTACATCCCGAGGCTTGTTCACGGGGTATGCGGCCGCCGCGGCTCCCGCGGCCAAGAGGCGGAGCTTAAAGGAAATAGTTCACCTTCAACATGGGGTTTTTAACTGAAATAGCAGTTTTGTAGCCCGTGTTGAGAAATCCCTATCTGCAACTGTTCTTGTCTGAAAAGACTCTCCAGCCGAAGATATTTGACTTTTTGGCGAAGAAATGTGGCGCATATATGAAATACCGTACCATCTGAAAGTGCCAGCACTGCATGGAGCATGCGCAGACCAATAACGCACACCATAAACTTAATAATGTACGACCTTATGTTCTGAGTTGGCGCGATGTAGGACCATTTTTGAAAAGAAAAAAAGAAACTGTATTACAAAATATAATAAAATCCTGTTCTGATAAATTTTCCGAAGGTGAACTATTTCCTTTAAAGGAAATAGTTCACCTTCAACATGGGTTTTGAACTGAAATAGCAGTTTTGTAGCCCGTGTTGAGAAATCCTTATCTGGAACTTTCCTTGGCTGAAAAGACTCTCCAGCCGAAGATATTTGACTTTTTGGGGAAGGAATACGGCGCATATATGATGTACCGTACCGTCTGAAAGTGCCAGCACTGCCAGGGAGCATGCGCAGACCAATAACGCATACCATACAATCAATAATTTACAACCTTCTGTCCTGAATTGGCGCGATGTAGGACCATTTTTAAAAAGAAAAAAAGAAACTGTAATAAAAAAATATGATAAAATCGTGTTCTGAAAAAAAATCAGCAGGTGAACTATTTCCTTTAATCTGAACAGCTTTGAACACTTTTGCGGCCGCTGATGTCGTCCGATAAATGGCGCGTGTAGCATTCGCAACGAATAGGCAATTTCTTGAAAACCCTCAATGTTTTTCAAAACCACTCAACTACTGTAGTTGAACTACATGAATATCTGCGAGTCACTACGAGTTGTCATTTTTGGTCCAACAACCGCCAGTGAGCTGCGATATCAACAAAACAGTGCGCAACCTTTGTCGGACGCGCGCCATTTATGTCTGAGTTCTTTTGCAGCTGCTCCCGAGCAACCGCAGGAGCCGCAGAGAGTAGAGTCTCTCGTCCCGGATCTGCTTTTTCGTGATTGGCTGACGATTAAGCCCCGCCCTGTTGGCCGCGGGAGCCACAGCGGCCGCAGACCCCGTGAACAGGCCTCTGCCTGCAATGTCTGTGTCTGTATGTCTGTGCAGTCTGTCTGTGCAGTGTGTCTGCAGATGTCTCTGCACTGCAACGACGATCTTTTATAGATGTCGCTTGGGTCGCAGTGGAAAGTCTCATCTGCGCCTCAAGTGTATTGCTTTCAGTGCTTCCGTATAATGGACACATCCTATTTTCCCTTTACAAATACAAAAACAAATATAAATTTGAAAAATTATTATTATATATAGAAGCCGAAAGCTTGACCATAGGTAGCCTAGTGCTACAAAATAATAAAGTATCTATTCACTGAAGTATGAACCCAGTTAAAAACTACGTGACTTTGTTTCTATACCCTCCTCAAAAGTTGTTCCCCGCCAATCGTTTTGGCCTTGTAAAGTAATCCTTGCAATCTGTTGACATCAAGCTACCAACTTCACTTCATCCCCCATAAGGAAAATGAAAGTGGAATTGGAGTCACCCCTCACCTCATACGTAACACGCACCCCTCACAGAATCTCACACATGAGTGTATTGGGAAAGGGTATTAATGCATTAAGGGAGTAGGTAAGTTTTTTTTTTGTAATTGCAGTAAGCATTATGTGACCTTACTAGGCCCCTTCCATCTTATTCTGGCTGGTTGATTATTTATTTCAGGTGCTGATTTCGGTTTCAACATTCAAGTGCAAGTGGTTATTCTTATTTTAAAGTCAGAATTATGCAGCTGGAACATGTTCACATTGTAATTTGTCATTTTCAACACCAGTTTTGTGGTCAAGGCACCAGTAATAGTTCAGTAATTTACCTCCCCAGTTAATGGTGTTCTTGAGATCCCTAATAGAAGAAGAAAGTATTATTATGACTGACAGAAAAGTGTGCCAGTATTACCAAAGCTATCACGTCACTAAAAACGATACATAATTGAACCCGACCTAACCTAAACAGCAATTACGGTTGCAGGGACCCACGTTTAGAACACTGCTTGCATTTGCTCTCTGCACTGCTGAACCTAATGGGTTTTAACAGGTAAAGTTCCCCATCTCTGAACACCCCATGTTTAACCCCATGTTGAGACCTAAGCATTCTTTGATTTATGAGATTCTCATGGGAGCTCATAGAAAAGATGAAGGGAACATTTGGCTTAGGCCTTAGGGTAGGCACTTTTTGATTGGCTGAGTGATACAGTTACCCAAGCATGGGCACCGCATAACCAGGCAGCTGCAGTGCCCTTAAACCCCAATCATCATCATCATCACAGATACTCAAGCAAATTGAGTTAAATTAAAAATACTGAAGGCCATTGCCATTTATTGATATTCTATTTTTATTTTAAGTTGCACATGTTACTAATTGAAGGTCTTTGTATTGCATTAACCACAATAAACAATCAAACTTCCATGATGTATCAAATCCATAGGTTTGAATTGCACCACTGCTTGTCTTAATGTATATGTGCCTGAGTCTGGTCCATGGCTAACAGTTTTCTCATTAGCCATCACTAAATTCAACTGCTATTTTCCTAAGTTTGGGCCTATTGTTATCAGTGTTCATTTGCCACTGTCAAATTGGAATGTTTTATTTTGCCACTGGCAGGTTCAGTGAACAGCTGTTGCGGGCCTGACAGGTCGGGGCGCCACCTTGGCTGATGCCTGAACACACCAGCTGGGTACATCTCAGCACTCGTGGCCCATGGCGGAGTACGCCGAGTACGCCGACCTTTGGCGGCAGGCGAGCCAGCCGCCGGCAGAGCCCGACCCGGACGACGAGCTGGCCTCCCCCTGGGACGAGGCTGTGCAGAAGCTGCGGGCCCTGACCGAGACGCGGCCCGATGTCGGTGGGTGGCATGATGATGTCTGCCCAGTCCCACTCCCCAGCCTCATTTTAAGGAACTGTATATAGTTTTCTATGTGTCCCTAGGAAACATATTTTTCATTTCTGGAATGTTTTTGTTGGCTGAATAACTGGTAATTGACCAAATGGAACATTAACTTAACCTTGCTATACCTGCCATGAAGAATAAGTCATTATTCTTATTCAACTGTTTATCTTATATGCCTGCACCTGACACTCATCAAGCATTTCCTTCAAAACCTGTCCTTGACTTGCATGAAATGCTTACCATGCAAGCAGCTGCGATTTCAGTAGTGAACCCTGTTACGTCATATATAGCGTGATTGGCGACAGTCCACTGAACCTCTCATTACATCTCAGCACCTGTGGCTCTAACAGCGGTGAC
Source organism: Chirona hameri (assembly GCA_036785665.1). Classification (NCBI taxonomy): domain Eukaryota; kingdom Metazoa; phylum Arthropoda; class Thecostraca; order Balanomorpha; family Balanidae; genus Chirona; species Chirona hameri. Next base: position 32,881 of record JAXIVJ010005796.1, read on the forward strand.
GAGCATGACCCTGTGAGCGTCTAACCCTATCACTCCAGTCTACCTGGACACATCGGACGAGTGCCTGCGCCGGTTTCTGCGCGCGCGGAAGCTGCGCGTGGCGGCTGCGTTCGATCTACTGACGGGCTACACTCTGTACCGACGAGACAACCCGCTGCTGTTTGCCTCATTCAACGCGCACAGTCCGCCCGTGCGCGCCGCGCTGCGTGACGGATTCCCGGGCGTGCTGCCGGAGAGGGACGCCAGAGGACGCACGGTGCTGCTGGTGTTCGCCGCCAGCTGGGACCACGACAGGTCAGAAGGCCTCCTGCGACCCTGACAGGTCAGCTGGCGCAGAGTCAATGGTAAAAAGTCAAGTCATAGTCCAGAATTAGTCGAGATGTAAAAAGTCAACGGTAAAGGAAAAAGTCAAAGCTAAAAGGTCAAATGGGATAAAAAGTAAAATGGCGAAAGTTAATTAAAAGGTCAACTGTATAAAGTAAAAATGGGAAAAGTCAAAAGGGACAAAAAGTCAAAATAGAAAAAGTCCAAACTTAAGCAGTCAAAAAGGGACAAGAAGTCAAGTGTCTAAAAGTTAAAATGGAAAAAGTAAAACTCGCTTAGGTCAAAATGATAAATAAAAAGTTAAACAGTCACAAAAGATACAAAGTCAAAAAAGATAGTAAAAAAAGATAAAAGGTAAAAAAGAATAAAAAGTAAAATGACAATAAGGCAAAATGAAAAAGTTGAAGGTTTTAAAGTCAAAATTTAAAAAATCAAAAGTAAAAAATCTAAAAGGGATAAAAAGTTCAACGTGGATAAATCATATGGATATCAAAATGATCAAACATGAATATGAAGTTTAATGCTAAAAAGGACAAAAAGTCGAATAACGAAATGTAAATAGGCAAAAAAATGAAAACGCCAAAAGGGATAACCGTCAAATATGTTTCAGCAGGGTCCATAATCTTTTTAAGGGCATGCAGGTCGGACCTCAGGCCGTCCTGAAGAAAAAATTAGACACACCCCGCCAAAACACCTTTTGGCTTTATTATCTTACTCGCCCGGCAGCAACGATGGCGACGTGAAATGGCTACTCGCCATAGATATTAGATACTTGTCGGTAAAACGCCCTTATTGGATCGGTACCCGGGCGGGCGGTTCTGAAGTATTCGTTCCCAATACAAAGGGCACTTAGGATATTTTTGATTAAAAAGCAAGTCAAATTGCTTACTACTAACTGTATATTGGTTGCAATTCATGTTTCGCTGTTACCATCGGTATGCGATGCCTTCAGGCTGCCTTCATTTCCTTAGTCCTCATTTTCAATGTTAATAACTATTTTTTTACATACATATAAACTTGGTTTGGGTTCACGAACGGCACTGGCTCGATCATTCCGTTGGTTTTTGCGCAGTAGAAACTGAAGAGCATTGATCATTGAAGGCTAGAGATTGCAGCAACTCACAACGGAACACCCAGCCCTGGGGACTGCAATAGCGCACACAGCAGTAGCACTATATTAGCTGGAGACTGCAGTAGTACACACAACAGTAGCACCAAACTGTGGGGACTGCAGTATCTCACACAGCAGTAGCACCAAAGTACAAGAGACTGCGTTAGCGCACATAACACAACGAGCTGGAGACTGCAGTAACGCACACGACAGTAACACCACGGCTTGGAGACTGCAGTAGCACATACAACAGGAACACCACGGTCTGGAGACTGCAGTAGCGCACAACAGGAGCACTGGCAGATACTGACGATGGTCGTGGGCCCCGTCACAGTGGCAATATGAGGCCGTGAGCCTTCATCGTTATATGGACCCGAAGGATTGTTTCCTAAATAAATGACAGAGGTCCTGACGAGAAAAAGTCGAGTGGATGGGCTTTGTCGGTGGGCTACACAGGGAAAACAGTATAGTAAGCCGGCTCGCGCTGCCCCTAAATCTGAAACTCAATTACGATACTTTCACGTCATGAACTTTTTGGTAGAAAAATTTGAGGCACATCAACCTTGCTATACCTGCCATGAAGAATAAGTTGCAAATAAATAAGCCTCTAAAACCCGTGGCTTCGGTCGGGTCCGGCCACTCATATTTGCCCTTATTTGACTGAAGACCTCGCGTGTGCTTTGCGCTCGCGCGGTAAAAGCCAGAGGCGCCACCGCATATAACATAATTTGTGATGAGGGGACATCAGGATTCAGGATTCTAAGCGTATTTTTCCCAATGCATCGCTCAGGGGTCTATGCCAAAATCCCAAAAGTTGGGGACGTGTCCCCGTCCCCCATTTCGACGCCCATGCCGAAACCCTGCTCTCCTACAGGTTTTACTTTTTAACAGCCAGTAAAATGCGCTCACTGGTTCGTGAACCGAGCGGGCGGTTCTTAAGCGTTCTTTCCCAATGTGAAGGAGCACTTAAAGCTTTGCTTTGCTTTACATGCCAGAGGACAAGCCAGGGGCGGCGATCCCGGTAGCCGTCCTTGGCCGGCTATAGGCGGTCACGTGACCGGACGGGTCAGCCGGGGCCGGCCGAGCGATGGCGCAGCAGGTGAACTCGTGCGATATTTGTAATCGTAGTTAATTGTTAGGATCTCACTGACAACTGTACTCTGGATTATCATGCTAACAATAAATAATATAATCGTCAGGTATCCACTGACGGCTATATACCGAGCTATCCTCCTGGTGACGCTGGACCGGCTGATCGTCAGGTATCCACTGACGTTTATATACCGAGCTATCCTCCTGGTGACGCTGGACCGGCTGATCGTCAGGTATCCACTGACGGCTATATACCGAGCTATCCTCCTGGTGACGCTGGACCGGCTGATCGTCAGGTATCCACTGACGGCTATATACCGAGCTATCCTGCTGACGTTGGACCGGCTGATCGTCAGGTATCCACTGACGGCTATATACCGAGCTATCCTGCTGACGCTGGACCGGCTGATCGTCAGGTATCCACTGACGGCTATATACCAAGCTATCCTGCTGACGTTGGACCGTCTGATCGTCAGGTATCCACTGACGGCTATATACCGAGCTATCCTCCTGCTGACGTTGGACCGGCTGATCGTCAGGTATCCACTGACGGCTATATACCGAGCTATCCTCCTGCTGACGCTGGACCGGCTGATCGTCGGGTATCCACTGACGGCTATATACCAAGCTATCCTCCTGCTAACGTTGGACCGGCTGATCGTCAGGTATCCACTGACGGCTATATACCGAGCTATCCTCCTGCTGACGTTGGACCGGCTGATCGTCAGGTATCCACTGACGGCTATATACCGAGCTATCCTCCTGACGTTGGACCGGCTGATCGTCAGGTATCCACTGACGGCTATATACCGAGCTATCCTGTTGACACGCTGGACCGGCTGATCGTCCGGTATCCACTGACGGCTATATACCGAGCTATCCTCCTGCTGACGTTGGACCGGCTGATCGTCAGGCATCCACTGACGGCTATATACCGAGCTATCCTGCTGACGTTGGACCGGCTGATCGTCAGGTATCCACTGACGGCTATATACCGAGCTATCCTGGTGACGCTGGACCGGCTGATCGTCAGGTATCCACTGACGGCTATATACCAAGCTATCCTGGTGACGCTGGACCGGCTGATCGTCAGGTATCCACTGACGGCTATATACCAAGCTATCCTCCTGCTGACGTTGGACCGGCTGATCGTCAGGTATCCACTGACGGCTATATACCGAGCTATCCTGGTGACGTTGGACCGGCTGATCGTCAGGTATCCACTGACGGCTATATACCGAGCTATCCTGGTGACACTGGACCGTCTGATCGTCAGGTATCCACTGACGGCTATATACCGAGCTATCCTCCTGCTGACGTTGGACCGGCTGATCGTCAGGTATCCACTGACGGCTATATACCGAGCTATCCTCCTGCTGACGTTGGACCGGCTGATCGTCAGGCATCCACTGACGGCTATATACCGAGCTATCCTCCTGGTGACGCTGGACCGTCTGATCGTCAGGTATCCACTGACGGCTATATACCGAGCTATCATCCTGGTGACGCTGGACCGGCTGATCGTCAGGTATCCACTGACGGCTATATACCGAGCTATCCTCCTGCTGACGTTGGACCGGCTGATCGTCAGGTATCCACTGACGGCTATATACCGAGCTATCCTGGTGAGGTTGGACCGGCTGATCGTCAGGTATCCACTGACGGCTATATACCGAGCTATCCTGCTGACGCTGGACCGGCTGATCGTCAGGTATCCACTGGCGGCTATATACCGAGCTATCCTCCTGGTGACGTTGGACCGGCTGATCGTCAGGTATCCACTGACGGCTATATACCGAGCTATCCTGCTGACGTTGGACCGTCTGATCGTCAGGTATCCACTGACGGCTATATACCGAGCTATCCTGCTGACGCTGGACCGGCTAATCGTCAGGTATCCACTGACGGCTATATACCGAGCTATCCTGCTGACGCTGGACCGGCTGATCGTCAGGTATCCACTGACGGCTATATACCGAGCTATCCTGCTGACGTTGGACCGGCTGATCGTCAGGTATCCACTGACGGCTATATACCGAGCTATCCTCCTGGTGACGCTGGACCGTCTGATCGTCAGGTATCCACTGACGGCTATATACCGAGCTATCCTCCTGGTGACGCTGGACCGGCTGATCGTCAGGTATCCACTGACGGCTATATACCGAGCTATCCTGCTGACGCTGGACCGGCTGATCGTCAGGTATCCACTGACGGCTATATACCAAGCTATCCTCCTGCTGACGTTGGACCGGCTGATCGTCAGGTATCCACTGACGGCTATATACCGAGCTATCCTCCTGATGACGTTGGACCGGCTGATCGTCAGGTATCCACTGACGGCTATATACCGAGCTATCCTCCTGGTGACGCTGGACCGGCTGATCGTCAGGTATCCACTGACGGCTATATACCGAGCTATCCTGCTGACGCTGGACCGGCTGATCGTCAGGTATCCACTGACGGCTATATACCAAGCTATCCTCCTGCTGACGTTGGACCGGCTGATCGTCAGGTATCCACTGACGGCTATATACCGAGCTATCCTCCTGCTGACGTTGGACCGGCTGAGCGTCAGGTATCCACTGACGGCTATATACCGAGCTATCCTCCTGCTGACGTTGGACCGGCTGATCGTCAGGTATCCACTGACGGCTATATACCGAGCTATCCTCCTGCTGACGTTGGACCGGCTGATCGTCAGGTATCCACTGACGGCTATATACCGAGTTATCCTCCTGCTGACGTTAGACCGGCTGATCGTCAGGTATCCACTGACTTTTATATACCGAACTATCCTCCTGCTGACGTTGGACCGGCTGATAGTCAGGTATCCACTGACGGCTATATACCGAGCTATCCTGGTGACGCTGGACCGGCTGATCGTCAGGTATCCGCTGACGGCTATATACCGAGCTATCCTGCTGACGTTGGACCGGCTGATCGTCAGGTATCCACTGACGGCTATATACCGAGCTATCCTGGTGACGCTGGACCGGCTGATCGTCAGGTATCCACTGACGGCTATATACCGAGCTATCCTCCTGCTGACGTTAGACCGGCTGATCGTCAGGTATCCACTGACGGCTATATACCGAGCTATCCTCCTGCTGACGTTGGACCGGCTGATAGTCAGGTATCCACTGACGGCTATATACCGAGCTATCCTGGTGACGCTGGACCGGCTGATCGTCAGGTATCCACTGACGGCTATATACCGAGCTATCCTGGTGACGCTGGACCGGCTGATCGTCAGGTATCCACTGACGGCTATATACCGAGCTATCCTGCTGACGCTGGACCGTCTGATCGTCAGGTATCCACTAACGGCTATATACCGAGCTATCCTGGTGACGCTGGACCGTCTGATCGTCAGGTATCCACTGACGGCTATATACCGAGCTATCCTCCTCCTGACGTTGGACCGGCTGATCGTCAGGTATCCACTGACGGCTATATACCGAGCTATCCTGCTGACGTTGGACCGGCTGATCGTCAGGTATCCACTGACGGCTATATACCGAGCTATCCTGCTGACGTTGGACCGGCTGATTGTCAGGTATCCACTGACGGCTATATACCGAGCTATCCTGCTGACGCTGGACCGGCTGATCGTCAGGTATCCACTGACGGCTATATACCGAGCTATCCTCCTGCTGACGTTGGACCGGCTGATCGTCAGGTATCCACTGACGGCTATATACCGAGCTATCCTCCTGCTGACGTTGGACCGGCTGATCGTCAGGTATCCACTGACGGCTATATACCGAGCTATCCTGCTGACGCTGGACCGGCTGATCGAGGACGTTGAGAACCAGATCAGCGGCTTCGTGATGGTGGTGGACTTTACTCAGTTTTCGCTGCGGCAAAGCAAGAGCATCAGTCCGAAGACGCTGCGCCTGATGGTCAGCGGACTACAGGTGAGTCGGCCGAGCCCTGGCCTGCCCAGGCCAGTACAATGAGGCATTCAGTGACGTTCATACAACTGGCTTAAATTGGTGCAAAAAAAATATGAAACGGTGTCTGTGAACATTATACAAATCGCCAGTCTGATACCAGGCTGTTCAATGCTGAGATTCAGGCATGATGCAGAAAGGCAGTCTATTTGTACTACACAACCGGCGGTGATGGCTTGGAATTTTGTCGACGCTTTCAGGCATTTCCTCTTTCTAGTTGCTCCCCTCACGCACTGATCACCGATCCTGCGCCGGTGCTGACTGTCTTCTGCCTGACATCACCTGACCGTATTCCATGGCCCAGCGCTGGTCTGGCCCAGCGCTGGCCTGGTCTGGCCTCGCTGGTCTGGCCCAGCGCTGTTCTGGCCTCGCTGGCCTGGCACAGCGCTGGTCTGGCCTCGCTGGTCTGGCCTCGCTGGTCTGGCCTCGCTGATCTGGCCTCGCCGGTCTGGCCTCGCTGATCTGGCCCAGCGCTGGCCTCGCTGGTCTGGGCTGGCTGGCCTGGCCTCGCTGGTCCGGCCTCGCTGGTCTGGCCTCGCTGGCCTGGCCCAGCGCTGGTCTGGCCCAGCGCTGGTCTGGCCTCTCTGGTCTGGCCTCGCTGGTCTGGCCTCGCTGGTCTGGCCTCGCTGATCTGGCCCAGCGCTGGCCTCGCTGATCTGGGCTGGCTGGCCTGGCCTCGCTGGTCTGGCCCAGCGCTGGTCTGGCCCAGCGCTGGTCTGGCCCAGCGCTGGTCTGGCCCAGCGCTGGTCTGGCCCAACGCTGGTCTGGCCTCGCTGGTCTGGCCTCGCTGGCCTGGCACAGCGCTGGTCTGGTCCAGCGCTGGTCTGGCCTCGCTGGTCTGGCCTCGCTGGCCTGGCCAAGCGCTGGCCTGGCCCAGCGCTAGTCTGGCCTCGCTGGCCTGGCTGTAACGCGGTGTCCCCGCTCTTCCGCAGGACTGCTATCCGGCCAGGTTCGGTGGTGTGCACTTCATCAGCCAGCCTTGGTACGTGGAGGCCATGCTCTCAGTCGTTCGACCATTCCTCAAGGACAAGGTCAATGACAAGGTAAGACGCTGGGTCAGAAGAATCACTCCTCTGTTACATTAGGAAAAGATATACACGAATTTGGAAAAAACAGGAGTTAGATTGGTTACGAAGACTAAGAGCCAATAGGTGACAATAAATACACATTCGATAAAATGACTGTATTTTGACAGCAAAAAGAGTAATTATTTGATAACTCCTGTTGTAAATTTAGTGTTGTTTATTATCGACTATACCGTTAAATAGTCTAGCTCCAGCGCGTGACCTGTGAAGGCGACACTGTACGTGTGTTGTGCTTGCTTGTCGGCGGGTGGGTGTGGCGAGTTGCGACCCCGGCCGCTGCCCGCACTGACCCCCCCCCCCCCCCTCCCACCTCCCCACCCGCTCCTTAGATCTACACCCACGGCAACAACCTGTCTGCGCTGTACCAGCACGTCAGTCGCCGGATCCTCCCAGCCGACCTGGGCGGGGACGGACCGGCCTACGACACCCAGCGATGGGCCGACCTGATGATCAACGGACCCTCGTGACCGCCGGTCAAGCCTGCTGGTCTCTCAGCCTGCTGACCTGACCTGCTGACCTGACACCCTGCTGACCTGCTGATCTAACACCCTGCTGGCCATCACTGCTGGGCACCTCCCTCTGGCAGTTGAGGTTCTGTGTACGCAGAGCAGGACCCGGCGGGACTGAGAAGATACCCGTACTGTCGGGTTCCGACCGTCAGTTCCAGGTCGGGTCTGCCGTGCTTGTCCCAGCATTGGGTTGGGGAGTCGTGGTGACTCCGAGTCACGATGACTCCAGCTCATGCATCCTGTGGTCCCGCGTTCCGCGGCTCTTGGTGGCTCAGGCCGACGCTAGCTTCACGAGCTTCACGAGCTTCACGAGCTCGCAAGCTCGCGTGTCTCGAGCTTTCCGAGTCTGGATGAGTGAGGCCACGCTAATCACTGCAGATGGTGAGAGGTATCTGACCAAGTACCCAGGCGGCGCTGCTGTGCTGTGTTTCCCTCCACTACCGGCGATTTCCGGATTTTCTATGCATTCCAGCAGCCGATCGGACTATATGTAGAAGACAAGCCACACCTGTGTATCTGAATGGAGTGGCTTGTCTATGTGAAGACAAGACACTCCACGTGGGTGTGGAGTGAATCTGTGGTGATGCTTGGCTTGTGTCTGCCGTGCAACTTTGTGATGACATGGAGAATCTCTGTTGCTGTCCCTATCGTTTTTACACGTTTTTTTCTATTTTACTCCGCATGTACTTATTTATTATTTCGGTTTTTAATTTTATATTCGTGATTTATTGTCGGCAGCTAACGGCAATGCTGAATATTTTTGTTTTAGCTCGGGTTTGACCGTGATTTGCCGATTTGCTGGTCCGCCCCTGTAGCTCAGTCGGGAGAGCGACAAGGTGCAATCCTCACCCGGTCTGGCACGCTGGGCCGAGTCGCTTCGGCGCTCGCTATTTCTGGCTAGGGTGGCCTGCGGCCGGTGGCGGCAACTGGCAACTTTGGGGGTCAGGTAACGTCGGTGGATCGGGCGCAGTGTCCGGATGTGTTTGGACACTTTGGACTCTCTTCATTCAATTATGCCAGTTACCAGACACTGCACGGTCGGATGGTGGGCTTCAGGTTCTGCGCAACAAGCTCTGCTTAGCGCGGGACCTGACCTCGGAAATCCGTCAATGCAAAAAGTTCGCACTAAATATGACAGATTCAGACTAAATGTACAACAAAGACTTATATTGGTTGAATCCGTTCACATCACTATTTATTTATGTGACACATTGTCATTCTTTCTTTTTACCTGTACATGTGTGTATCTGTGTGTATGTGAGATTAGGGCTGGTGAAGTGAGATTAAGCTCGTCCGCAGTCATAGGTGGGCTTTGCTCATTTTGCTGCGCAGTCACCCATGACCCCAAGTTCTGCCAACCAACCGTCTTCCCTGGAGAAACTGTCGCTCTTACCGGAGCTGCATCAAAACTCGTAGAACTATATCAAATGTATGCACCAATCGAGCCATGTCCATAGCTCAGGCACATGTGTCGCTGTATGGCGCGCAATCACCAATTATCTGCCACTTACGCGGCAAGTCCAAATCATAAACATGGGTTGCCAAATCTTGAAGCTAATGATATGACATGTGTCAAAGCTTAGAGTTTGCTCGTCTTTGGGTATGACAATCTGCAATCAAATTGAATTTGCCAATCACATTATACATTGTAACTATGCAGTATTCGTAATTCGTCGTCACTGGTATCATGCACGTATTATTAAGGAAATGTGGACAGACTTTTCACAACTGACCACCAAAGCGGAAGTCTGTTCGATCCAGAACCACGTGACGCAATTCAAGTTTTGATAACGGATTCACCGTATTTGCCGTATTATAATCATCGTATTTATCCCAGACTGGCCTTCCGAATGATTATCACACGCAAGGCTTACTTAACCCTCGCCCTACGGGGGGGGGGATGACAGCCCCCCCCGTAGGGCGAGGGTTAAGTGCCCCCCCCCCCCCCCCCCCGAGGTTTTTCTTGAATACATTTTTACACATGCGGCGCATCTTGCTGAAATTTTCGGTAGCTGAGTTTCCAGCAATTATACGTATGCAGTAAAAAAAAATGAAATTAGTTAAGTAGTTTGGGAGATAATCTTGTTTTGATGACGTCATGTTGGTAAAAAAAACGAGAAATATTGGAAAAATCGTAGAAATCAGAGTTTTAAAGCAAATTGCAAACGCAATTCACCAAAGATACAAAATGGCATTCTCTTTCAAACGGAAATCTCGGATTTTCAAAATTTTGGGTTTTTGACCCCTAAAATAAAAAATAAAATCCCCACAAAATCAAAATTGTCAAAGATGCTAGAAAAACCGGAATATATGTGAGAAAACTGAGTGTGGACAATACCCATACCAAATTGCAAAGCAATATCTTCATTTTTGACTGAGTGATGGCTCCCGAAGTGTAAGCAACTGATGACGTCATTTTTAAAAATAACTTTTTTTTACAAGATACGAACAAATAATTACCTTTTCTGTATTTCTGAGCCGAAACTGGTCTTGGAACATGCCTTTTTATTTACATTTATAGATTTCTCATTTTGAGGTTTTCTGAAGAGCAAAATCGCTGTTCTGGACGTGGTAAATCCGAGGTCATTCACTTGACCTGGAAGGTCACCCGTTGATCTGAAACCTAAAAATCGCATACTGTTAGATTCCTCTCATGACAGGAAACATGCTGGTTCTTACCGCATTGCTCTAAGTTTTTTGGTTTGTAAGTTAACGGGGGGCTGTCAGCCCCCCCCCCCCCCCCTGTAGGGTGAAGGTGAAAAAAGCTCCCGTAGGGCGAGGGTTAAGTTCCGATCTAAGAACCTTAACCAACCCCTGTTAAAAAACTGTGATGTCGAGAATCTTCCTGCATCCAACCGCCTTGTTGTGGGCCCTCATTTTAGTGGATCTGTCGTCATCGTCGTTCCCTTTAATTGCTTCCGTCCGTCAATCGTATCAGTCATTGGTTTGTTGCAACCGAATAATGTGACCTGACATCGTCTCTCCATGCATTGTGTCACCATGCCGTCGTCCGTTCTGCTGTCGTGTCGTGCGTGTGCGTGTGCGTGTGCGTGTGCGTGTGTGCGTGCGTGTGTGTGATAATGTCGCCAACTTTCGTCCCTCTGTGCAAACCGTATTTCCCTGTGGGTGTTTAGCAGAGGGATCGGAGAGGTTGTGGCCGTGTAGTGAAATGCAGCGATCATGACTGACTTGCGTATATTTTTCGGAGAATACTACTACATTCCAATTGGGCTACTGCTGGTGGAAGGACGCACAATTAGATCGACGGCACCTTCATTTTCAATATAAGGACGTCAGTGCTAGGGGATTAGAGGAAGTTGGGTATTTAATGCGTAAGATAAATAGACTTCAAATGATAATATTCATTAAAAAATCGATTTATTTTGCTAATGGTGTCGGGCCATGGTGTGTCTTTCAATTTCTGTCGTCACCAAAAACGATTGTTACCTATATCTTATATCCTATATCTTTACCTATATCTTTAAAACGGGTCGGGATGCATTCACACAAAGCGTGATCATCAAAGACAAAGCCTGGGACTGTGTGTGCTGAATGAGATATGAACAGAAGCAGCTCCAGCAGTCGTGCTTGCGTGATAGTATTGTCATATACATGACGACTAAGCATGACAGCTGATGTCAGTTTTGGGTGACGTCATCGTGTTGAGCTCGCGCGCCGTCACCGACATGTTTGATGGTGTGTCGTTGCTTGCGGTGAACGCGGGAGCGGACATCAGACTCTTGCTGTTACCTGTTTTGCGATACCAGTGTCTAAATTTGCACAGGTACCGCTGCAATGAACTTGTGACGGGTTATGTGAAGGTGAATTGAAGGGTTTATACGCAATGTGCTTACGTTATAGGCTAGTTAACCAATGCGCCTAGTAAGCTTTAGTTGTGGCGGTGATCCACATCTTAGCTAGTCATACATTTTCAAGCTGTTGTAGTACTGTTCCACTTCTGCACCGCGTCCACACGGCACCTCAGGTTACCGCTTCGCTGAATGAGTTGGCCGCTGGCCCCTGCACCGCGTCCACACGGCACCTCAGGTTACCGCTTCGCTGATGAGTTGGCCGCTGGCCCCGTCAATTCGTACGCACGGGGCGCGGGTGTCGTGCACGGTAAATATCATATACCACTTGGTGATGGTGTTCGTGTGCCGTGTGTGACGCGTTCGTCTTATCACTGACCTGCGAGTCGGGGCACCGGCTGAGTTAATAAATATTTTACCTATGCGATGGTGTTCGTTGGTGTAGTATAACGGATGCCCTTGTGGACAAGGGAGTATGAGACTGGCGTAGGAAGCGCATCGTGTACATTCACGAAGGCAATATGGAGACCTGCCGCCACCAATTCTGGCTGATTCAAGAAAGCTTTGTCGAAGTAATTTAAAAACGCTGGATAGATCACTGGAATGCTGGACCCCGAAGTGATGTGTGGGGTCCGGGTGGCTCAGTTGGTGAAGCGTTAGGCTCGTAATCCATGGGTGCTAGGCTCGAGTCTGACTACTGGCGAGGCCGTCCGGTTCCCCGCTTGGGTCAACGCGAGACCCCGATTATAAATAGCGAGAGTCGCGTCGTCGTAAAGCCGAAACATCACCACTCAAAAGTCGATGTCTGCACGACTCGCAGAACAGTCAGCTCGAAAATCCGGCAAGTTCAATAAAATGCATTTACGAGTACATTCAGCAACATGACGCGAACATGCAAAGTACAGCGCGAAGCGAGTATGCACAAGCCAACATGTTGATTTATCATGGGAAGATTAATACGCACAGCACGGAGTTTCTAGACTGATATCGCACTGGACAAGAAAATATGCAGCCGACTTCAACAGCGCATGACTGACGAGCTTCTGATACCCCGGGGTCACTCGGTGGAACACAAAGTACTCGGCACACAGTGTACATAGTACCGAGTACACAGTGTACATAGTACCGAGTACACAGTGTGCATAGTACCGAGTACACAGTGTACATAGTACCGAGTACATAGTGTACATAGTACCGAGTACACAGTGTACATAGTATCGAGTACACAGTGTACATAGTACCGAGTACACAGTGTATAGTACCGAGTACACAGTGTACATAGTACCGAGTACACAGTACATAGTACCGAGTACACAGTACATAGTACCGAGTATACAGTGTACATAGTACCGAGTACACAGTGTACATAGTACCGAGTACACAGTGTACATAGTACCGAGTACACAGTGTACATAGTACCGAGTACACAGTGTACATAGTACCGAGTACACAGTGTACATAGTACCGAGTACACAGTGTACATAGTACCGAGTACACAGTACATAGTACCGAGCACACAATGTACATAGTACCGAGTACACAGTGTACATAGTACCGAGTACAGTGTACATAGTACCGAGTACACAGTGTACATAGTACAGAGTACACAGTGTACATAGTACCGAGTACACAGTGTACATAGTACCGAGTACACAGTGTACATAGTACCGAGTACACAGTGTACATAGCACAGAGTACACAGTGTACATAGTACCGAGTACACAGTGTACATAGTACCGAGTACACAGTGTACATAGTACCGAGTACACAGTGTGCATAGTACCGAGTACACAGTACATAGTACCGAACACACAGTGTACATAGTACCGAGTACACAGTGTACATAGTACCGAGTACACAGTGTACATAGTACTGAGTACACAGTGTACATAGTACCGAGTACACAGTGTACATAGTACCGAGTACACAGTACATAGTACCGAGTATACAGTGTACATAGTACCGAGTACACAGTGTACATAGTACCGAGTACACAGTGTACATAGTACCGAGTACACAGTGTACATAGTACCGAGTACACAGTGTACATAGTACCGAGTACACAGTGTACATAGTACCGAGTACACAGTACATAGTACCGAGCACACAATGTACATAGTACCGAGTACACAGTGTACATAGTACCGAGTACAGTGTACATAGTACCGAGTACACAGTGTACATAGTACAGAGTACACAGTGTACATAGTACCGAGTACACAGTGTACATAGTACCGAGTACACAGTGTACATAGTACCGAGTACACAGTGTGCATAGTACCGAGTACACAGTGTACATAGTACCGAACACACAGTGTACATAGTACCGAGTACACAGTGTACATAGTACCGAGTACACAGTGTACATAGTACCGAGTACACAGTGTACATAGTACTGAGTACACAGTGTACATAGTACCGAGTACACAGTGTACATATTACCGAGTACACAGTGTACATAGTACCGAGTACACAGTGTACATAGCACCGAGTACACAGTGTATAGTACCGATAACATAGAGTACTCGGTACACAGAGTACTCGGTACATAAAGTACTCGGTACACAGGGTACCGGTACATAGAGTACTCGGTACACAGTGTACATAGTACAGAGTACACAGTGTACCGGTACATAGAGTACTCGGTACAGTGTACATATTACAGAGTACACATAGTACTCGGTACACAGTGTACCGGTACATAGAGTACTCGGTAGTGTACCGGTACGGTACGTACGGCGGTACAGCGTGCACGCAGCGACAGAGCGACAAAGCTTGAGATGCTCGGCCTGCCCAGGTCACATCACATCTACCCACTACAGGCGGTCACAGATCTCGAGTTTGAATGAGGTTCGCATCATACCGCCATTATCGGGCGATGAAGAGACTGTTAATATATCAAGTATATAAGATCTGCAGCCTGTCTTCGGCAATCCACATGTGTCAAACTTGTTCGGCTTGTCAAAATAACTGGCTTTACATATGAACTGTTAAGGCGTCAATAAACGAAAACAAACTGATATTCATGACAGCACGAAGCGGATTTTGAAACAGATCTGTAGCGAAATGAGACCAACATAAGCATCATAACCGTTAAATATGTCATGGACTCCTCCCTAAGAGATTACTTAACACAGTGCAGGGTACGCGCCTCTGTAGGTCGGCGCACACCGGTGGGTTCCTCACCAGGCTGCTGGCAGCGCAGGCCATCTGAGTCGCGGCGCTCCTGAGTTCCAACAGTCAGCCACCGCCAACACGATCATTGTACTTGTGATATGAGCGATGGCTGGCTCCTCACACCTCAAATATACTGGCCCAGAACGCAGAAGATATTGCACAAATGTGACTGGTCTCGGGTGAGTGACGGCGCGCCGTGTAAGGCAGGCAACTCGACGCACTCTCCCAAGCGCTAAACTAGCAGCTCGTCTGCACCAGAAAAACCACCTTCGAGTATGCATTCTACAGTTGGGTACAACTTGCGGCGTCAACGTGGCGTAAACTAGACCGAGATTTGGCACTTTCCCGTGTCGATACACGATACAAAACCACTTGACGGTGGTGCAAAAGGTGGCTTTCTTGTTGAAAACTAATCGGAACACAGGTATGAACAATCTTCTTTCAAATAAAACATTCCAACAACACAAATCTTCTAAAACTTGGTCTAAGGTTGTCAGCTTCTCAACAACTAGAACAAATTGGTATTCTTTCCGCGACTGGCGCTTCAATGTCCTGCCTTTCGTCTTGACTAAACTAGATATACTTCCCAATCGTAGGCGACTCACGCCAACAGTGCTGGCCAGTATCTCCTTAACAGTGACCTGCATTTTCCGTCATCCCGACATTACCTGCCCACCGCTGTCATCCCCAGCTCTGCCTGCGGTCTGCGGGCCTGCGCAGCCTACCCAGCGCCTAGATGGGCTTGTACAGCAGCGTGGTGACGTCATCCCCAGCTCTGCCTGAGGCCTGAGGCCTGCGGGCCTACGCAGCCTACCCAGCACCTAGATGGGCTTGTACAGCAGCGTGGTGACGTCATCCAGAGCTCTGCCTGCGGGTCTACGCAGCCTACCCAGCGCCTAGATGGGCTTGTACAGCAGCGTGGTCACATACTTCTTACGATAACGGTGCGTAGCGCTCAGTACCATCACCCCATCCTTAATACTGAGCGCGTACAGGTGATTCAGCATCACGTGGTTCGGCGCCGGTAGCAAGGTCGGCTCGCACGAGACGGGCGTATCCTTGTTAAGGATGACCTGCAGCAGGTGCGGCGGCAGCGCCGGCGGCTGCGCGGCGGACCCACGGTGGTCCCAGGCCGCCGCACGACTCGGCGGCGGCTCGCGTCCGTAGCTCCCCGGCGGCGAGCCGGCCAACTCGCCCGCCACCGGCGCCGTCTCCATGTTGAGCGCCTCGCACGCGGCGAAGTCGGAGCCATTGACGGTGATGTAGTTGGTCTTGTCGCCGTCCTCGGTGTCGGCCGTCGGCTCGCTCGCATCCACCACCCACTCGCCGTCGATCCTGAACTTGTACTCGTGCCGTCCCTCGGGCAGGTTAACGATGCTCATGTGCTCAGAGTTGGTGTTGCTCTCGCTGCGTGCCATCGGGATCGGCTTCCAGCCGGTGAAGCTGCCGCACAGCTGCACGTCCTGGCCGCCCTTCTTCCAATTGATCACCACCGGCAGCAGCGGCGGCTGCGGCCGCTCGGCCGCCGCTGCAGGTCCGGTCGGCACCTCGCAGGGCGCAGAGTGCTGGTGCTGGAGGGCCGAGCTGGGGGCAGGTTGGCTCGGAGGTGCTGTGGGCTCGACGCCGTCGCTGACGCGGCGCCGAGACAGGGACGGCAGCGTCAGAGGGTCTTCGTCTTGCAGCGTCAGCGATGGTCGCCGGCGCTGCTGCTGCTGGTCAAAACTGCCGGCACGACACGCACAGCCACGAAAACACACAACGTTACAAAACCATGGTGCAAGTACAACGCGCAGTCAGGGCTTCGAACACAAACACAGCACATATTTGGGCATCTCTCTATTTATATAGGTACCAACTAACCATGCTGCGATGATTATATTTGGGTTTATGGACGAGCTAAACACTTAAGTCATTTTGCTCACCATGTTGCATACCGCAGATTGAACACTTGGCATCTAACCGATCATCACAGGGCAAGACACAACAGCAGCGAAACCTGTTGCTGGTTGTCAACAGCTGTACAAATTATTGGTCGGCGTTACATGGCGCCTGACGCCCAGTATTATCCCACGCCAGCACTACCCCCACGGTGGTACCGTTTTCCGTCACAGGGGGAGTCTCGGCTCACCTGAAGGCCGACTCGGCGACCGTGGCCCGTGTGACGGGAGACACGGAGCTGGCCGACTGGCCGCGCTCACGGTTCTGCACGTTACCCATGACTGCACCGCCCCTGGACCAGCCCAGCCAGCTACTCACTCACAACAGCACCTCAGCTGAAAACAAACGCAGAATAGTGGGGCTAACATCAAGCACAACGCACATGTCTCGGTACACAGTGCGCAGTGCGTTTGACACCTGAGTGGCTATCTCAATCGTGATTCGTGATGGTGCTCATGTGTGAGAGTAACAGATTCAACAGATTTTAAATTGTGGTTCTACATATCAAGATTCAGATGCTGGTACCAGATTCAAATACACACTAAAGTAGCAGATTCAAATATTTAAGAGCAATGATCATCATCCAGGAAATGGTAGCATAACTTAGGCCATCGATCTGGTCCTGTACTGGCACTTAATTGTTGTCAGAACAAGTCTAGCATGTTTCTGGTTATCTGGTAGGTGGGTTTAGAGACTGAATGGGTTAGAACCATTGAGTCAAACATGCCGAGAAACATGCTCGACTCCAAGGCAAGGGTATGCAATGAGCCTGCTTCACACTAGCTAATAATTGGAAGATTAAAATAATCAAGCATATCAGTGTTTGCTTTGTCCAAGCAGTTTTCACCCACTAACTGAAGCAAGCTAATAGTTTTCAAACAGAATTTGATGACCCCATACACAACACACATGGAAATTGAAAGCTGCTAGCAAGAAGGGTAGTGACCTATCTATTGCCAACACTACAATGTTGTGTGGTGTCCTAACACATGCATTTGGATCGGTGCAGAAACAACAGGGCAGATCAGTGGGAACTTTGGGATGTCAATAAAGGAACTGGAAATGGATGAAGTGATATGGATGAAGTGATACTTGTGGTTGAGAATGCATACTAATTTACGTTCTTGATTCAGCACACACATAAGGAAAGTTGTTTAGTTTTCTGCATACATTTGCTCACATAGCATGTTTAAATGAACCAGTTTGAGGGTAGTAGAATGGCTTTGGAGATAAGTTACCCAATTTGAGAGTTGATAACTTTGCCAATTTGACAAAGTGGCTTGTTCAGCACCCTATGCATTTTAGGGTCCTTTCTATTGATTTGTTTGACCAGAATTGTCAATGATTCATATTTTTTCATGAGTCAATTCACAGTGATTCGCAGGCCATAATGAATGATTCTATAATGATGAATTCACTCAAGATTAACACTGGTGAGTCAGTTAAGGCTGATTGAACAGTGGCGTTGTGTCCACTGGACACAAAGCCTCACGTTCTTCACGCAGAGATGAATCACAGCTCAGGACACAGAGCTCATATAATTGGCCACTGAGCGCCTGGTGTGTCCAGTGAGTGTCCACAGGGCACAGATGCATGCTGACAGATTTGTTGACAGACAATGTATGCTGTCCGACCAAAAAAGTGATTATTTGACCAGTGAAGATTCAATATCAGCCTATTTTCTCTGTATGAATGATTCAATCAGTGATTCACGACAAGTTTGTGCATGAGGCGAATCGACTCTGAGCAATTCATTTGAAATAGGAATGATTCATTCAAAAATAGGAGATTCACAAATAATCATTGACAAGTCTGTTTTTGACACACAAAGTGCTATATGACAATGACCCTCAAATATAGGTACCTTGATACAATTATCCCCAATGAATAGTGAGAAAGATAGCTGAGCCAATAATTGATGATGGCATACAATTTGTTTCCAGCTATCCCTGCTTCTGTTTCATTGTTGCACACCAGTCTGTACCTACCTACCTTCATTGTCACAAGGAGTATCAAAACCAATAAATGCAGAATGATACTGAGCTTTGTATAATGGTTTACATGTTGCAGGAAATTTGTATCAGGTTGGTCAGGTGACGCCAGAGGGCGGGGCGGACCGTGTCCAAGTATGTTGGGCACGTAAAACTTTCGCTTCTAAATTCTGCCGGACGCCAGGAATTGCTTGATCGGGTGGTGGGGTTGGGCCTGCGCAACAAGCTATGCTTAGCGCGGGCCTGACCTCGGAAATCCATCCATTCAAAAACATTGCGGACTAAATTTATTATAATAAAAACAAATCGCATTTGTATTTTTTTTGTATTCAAGTATATATCAGTCAATCTATCAAAGTCAATCGTATAAGCGCCACCAGGTAAGGTAAGATATTTGTGAAAAGGGCAGAGGCTCCACCACCACTGGGGGGTGGCCCTCAAACACCTGACTCACCCCACTCAAAATGTTGTGGTGATGCCCTTGCAAAAGGGGTAACCTTACCCATAACATAACAAACCACTGCACTAATTAATAAGATGATGTCTTTGTTCTCAGCGACACCAGAGGCCTGTTCACGGGGTCTGCGGCCGCCGCGGCTCCCGCGGCCAAAAGGGCGGGGTTTAATCGTCAGCCAATCACGAAAGAGCAGATCCGGGAGGAGAGACTCTCCGTTTTGCGGCTCCTGCGGTTGCTCGGGAGCAGCCGCAAAAGAACTTCGACATAAATGGCGCGCGTCTGACAAAGATTGCGCACTGTTTTGTTGATATCACAGCTCACTGGCGGTTGTTTGACCAAAAATGACAACTCGTAGTGACTCGTAGATATTCATGTAGTTGAGTGAAAAACATTGAGGGTTTTCATAAATTGCCTATTCGTTGCGAACGCTACACGCGCCATTTATCGGACGCCATCAGCGGCCGCAAAAGTGTTCAAAGTTGTTCAAATTAAACTCCGCCTCCTGGCCGCGGCGGCCGCAGACCCCGTGAACAGGCCTCAGGTAAATTACACGGCTATGTCAAAACTATGCTCATAACATTCCCTAGGATTTTCGGTATTACTAGCGCAGGCGTCACACCAGCTGCCATATGTAACCACAGACAACTCCAAAGGAAATTCTCAAGATGTCATTTCTTACCGCGGAGAGTTCCGGACGATTTCCGAGATTTATCTGCATACATGGGACAGAGGAACAGAGGCGTCTTCATGCAATGATGGAGGGGGCAGAGGCGATTCTCAGGGAACAGTGATGGTGGAAACAATTGTAATAATATATCGAACCTGACCTAACCTTTACAGCAATTACGGCCGCAGGGACCCACGTTTAGAACGCTCCGCTTGCATTCGCTCGCTGCGCTGCGGCCCTAAAGGGTGGCTGTCGCCCCCGACCCCCCAGACCATCTTGTAGACAAAATCTAACCTTGCGCCGTAAATACAGCGGACAACTGATTTATGATGTAGGGTTAGGTTTTGTCTATGAGATGGTCTGGGGGGTCCGGGGGTGACAGCCCCCCCCCCCCCCCCCCCCCCCCTCCCCTTTAGGGCTGCAGTGCAGCGAGCGAATATGAGCGGAGCGTTCTAAACGTGGGACCCTGCAACTGTAATTGCTGTAAAGGTTAGGTCAGGTTCGATTATATTATCACAATTGTGTCCACCATCACTGCTTCCTGAGACGCCTCTGCCCCCATCGCTGCCTGAAGACAGCACTGTTTCACCATCATTACCCTCTGATAGTGCTGCCCCCCCCCCCCCCACTGCCTGAGGACGCCTCTGTTCCACCATCATTTACCCCTTCACAGTGGACAGTCACACACGATATCTGTTACTGCTTTTTATCGGTCAAGCGAGTCTGTCACAACTCCTGGATCTGTCTATTTATTCTATGTATTGTATTTGTATGATTTTATCTGCATGAACCTTTCTCCTTGACCAAAATAGTGTATGTACTTCATGCAGACACACTTTTCTATATCCTTTCTCCAAGCTGACATCACTGATTAGATACTGTTAGAACAAGACAGGAGATTGTGTGTCCTTTGATCCGGCCTTCCTTACCCCCTTACCATTACCCTTACCCTTACCCTTACCCTTACCCCTTGAGTGGGCAAGGTGGGGAGGACAACCAGGTGAGTTTAACCAGGTGAGTGCTGCTGTCCCCCTCCCCCCTCCCTCCACCGCTGCCTCTGTTCCTCAGTCTCATGAAAGTAGAGAAATATCAGAAATCATCCGGAAATCTCCACGGTGAGAAATGGCATCTTTATAATTCCCTTTAGAGTTCTCTGCGGTTACATATGGCAGCTCTGGGTGGTGGAGACCATAAACCCACCATTAGTTATTAGTTAATCCCTATAATATACCTACCAATCAATAGGAAATGTCACATTTAGTAACTATGAATGTCTTCCCCAACACATTTTGCACTATAACTAATTCTAACATCTTGTTTTTGTTTTAACACTGTTTTCAGAACAATTGAAGACATTGCAATAATAATAATAAATAACCTTATTCTAATAATGCCAAAAAAAATATTTTTAAAAGACAAAGTCAAATTAGGGAGCTTTCAGCATTTCAGCTTGCGCCTTCATCAGCCATTTTATGGCTGATGAAGGTGCAAGCCGAAAGCTCACTAATTTGACTTTGTCTTTTTTAAATATTTTTTCCCATTATGAGAATAAAGTTAATTATTATTATTGTTATTGCAATAATTCTAACATCAATCAATTAATATCTTCTTGCTGTTTCCGTTGCTTTGACCGTTGCCAAAAATCAAGGATACACAGCATGGCTTTAGGAAGGGCCGTTCTTGTTTAACTAATCTTCTGGAGTTTTTGGATGTTGCAACAGATAGCTTTGATCAGGGTAAACAGCTAGATGTAGCTTTTCTTGATTTCAGTAAAGCATTTGACAAAGTCCCCCATACAAGACTGGGGTTGCAACTTAAAATTTATGGGATCAGGGGCAAGATTCTGGATTGGATAGAAACGTGGCTTTCAGGACGCCAGCAAAGGGTTATATTGAATGGGTGCCAATCACAATGGAAGGAGGTTCTCAGTGGGGTTCCACAGGGCTCAGTCCTGGGCCCATTGCTTTTTATAATATTTGTGAATGCAATTGAGAACAGTATAGACAGCAAAGTCTTGAAATTTGCAGACGATCTAAAAGTTGTCAGGATTATTAGAGGAAAACATGATCAGGATGTTTTTCAATCAGATCTGGACAAGCTAGTTGAGTGGTCTGAAGCATGGCAGATGAAATTCAATTTGAGTAAATGTAAGATTATGCACGCTGGACGGGTTAGCAGTAAACATAGGTATGAAATGGGTGGGCAGAAAATGGAGCAGATTGAAAAGGAAAGAGATTTAGGTGTCTTGGTAAACAATAGACTATCAGCGTCAGACCAGGTTGTAGAAGCTAGGAAAAAGGCACTTAGAATGCTAGGGGCCATTAACAGAAATGTTTCCTACAAGAGTGAAAAGGTAATAACAAAACTGTATTGTGCATATGTTAGACCACATTTGGAGTATTGTGTACAAGCCTGGTCTCCAACATATGAGAAAGATTGCTGGTTGTTAGAAAGAGTTCAAAAAAGGGCAACAAAAATGGTTAATTGTCTTGGTAGTTTACCTTATGAAGATAGATTAAAGAAATTGGGTATGTTTTCACTTAGATATAGAAGGCTAAGAGGAGATCTAATTGAAGTCTTCAAATTTGTAAATAGTCAGCATTCTGGATATTTAAAGGGTATGTTTGAGTTCAATAGGGAAAATCGAGGTAGAGGTCATCAGCATAAACTCATTATGAAACAAAGTAGGAATAGGCTACGACAGTCATTTTTCAGTAGAAGGGTTGTAGGACATTGGAATATGCTACCAGGGGATGTCGCTGATGCAGTGACACTTGCTTCCTTCAAAATTAGATTAGATAAATACTTTACAGAGAAGGGATTAGTTCATAAATACTCGTGGGATTAGCCTTCTTTTATGCAGGTAGAGTAAGGTGATTTGAAGGGGCGAGACTGGTGGAGGGGGGGGGGGGGGGGGGGGTGGGTGTGGGTGTGGGTGGGGTGGGGTGCAACCTCGGATGGGCCCAAGAGGCTCTTTGTTGCACTTTTCTTTTATGTCTTTATGTCTTTATGTTTACATGCCAGCTGACGATGACCTGCCTTGATACGACAAGTATAGACAGTATATATATATACAAATACAATACAATACAAATATATGGAAATTTTTTTGTTGACATCTATTGCGCAGAAAAAGTAAACCATCTGGTGTCTAGATTGGCTTAGATTGCGAACCACCCAGGGATCGAGAAATGAAAGACAAAAATATTCCAAGGCTGACCTTAAAACAAGTTGACTATCATAAATCATTACCAGTTGGGTAAAGAGATGGCGCTGTCGGTTTAGAGTCCCTATTCAAATACACATGGGCCTTATTTTTTTACAGATGTCAAAATCAAACTTGAATATCTTTTTGATTGATCATTGTAGTTGCTTAAACTGCTACCATACTTAATTGCAATGCCTAGCCATAAAAATGGCTATCTCAACTCAAATATAATGTTAAGGTGGGATAGTCCCTTTAAGTTTCTACATCTAAAACGCTGTGGGTTTATGGTCCTCACTATCCAGCTGAGCTCGTATGACGCCTGCACTAGTAATACCATATTTTGTTATTCAAGTTAGCTCCATGAAGATCAGACACTTAACAAAACACCACATACCACAAAAATATCAGATGGAACATTATATACTTATCCCTTATCCTGATCCTATTGCAAGGTAGGGTAAACAGTTACAACAAAGACATCAAAGCACCAGGCTTTTCATGCTATTGGCATTTGCTAGTGCATAAGTATCATCTACTCCTCCAATAACATAAAAAAGAATGTGCTTTGATGTGACCATCATTACAGTTAAAGTTGTTTATCCTACCAAACTGTTTGCTTGCTCCTTAGCAAACATGAACAGATGACAAGTTCTGAGATGGTTATCACATCAACATGGAAAATTATGAGAAAATGCAATCTCATGACTAAGCACAACCTTATCAAATTCGTCCCGTTTCTTTGTCTTGAAACAGATACTGATTACTGATGCCTCATCAGAGCACCCCTCAGCGCCGAGGCTTCACAGCTTACTGTTACAGAGCTTGCCCTTGCATAGGTACTTTGACTTTGTAGATCGGTTCAACAGTTCAAATTGCTATAAGAGGATATGTATTTACCAAGTCTTTGTGTGAAATTCGAGAGCTTAAAACTTACCGTGGATACGCCCACACCGCAGAAGCTGGTCAATCACGAAGTATAAGTTGAACACAAACAAATTAATTAATTTTCAGCAAACAAAAAAGTGCGCCAGTAAAACCAAAACCTGCCACATATGTCGCAGAATAGTGATACCAAATTATGCTTCCATATTTCTCCAATTCGCACTGTTTTTTGTTTGCGCTTTTTCTCCATTTCTTTGTCAATGGCCATTGGCAATATTATGTGAAATCTAGCATAAAGATAGCTACATATTACATAGTTAAAGGGAGATAATGACCTTTTGCTTTTGTTAGCAACACTTTCTTTGGCTACCGTTATGGTATTAAAATGATGTGATCTAAATTTAAGAATTAAATACAATTATTCCCTAATTCAAAGTTGGAAGTTTGGGAAAATTTATGATCGGTATTTTCCCTACACTATTGGAAAGCGCAACATCTGACGCTTTTGTGTCAATCTGTTCAACGTTGTTGAATGGGCACTTATAAACAAATCTCCGACACTAAATAGGTTGCCATCGGGGGCCTACCTAAACTGCCGATTTCAATGCACTTTTTAAAAATGATTGTTGATTGTTCATAAAAGTTTGGCACATATTCGCAAAAGATAGAATGCAGGAAACATATTGCATACCTTCATGATAAATAACAATGCGTAGGGAGGCTAATTTACTGAATACGTTACCGAGTGCTTGCTGATTATAAGCGTGGAGCGCTTATCAACTATGAATTGAAATATCTCGCGGTAGGAATTGTTATATGCAAAATGTGATGAATTTACAATATATTTTGGTCTCGTCTATCGATTTCAGGTGCTAACTCCATTTTTGTGGAAAAAGGTCATTATCTCCTTTTAAGGACACGGTTACCTGGGTGTGACTGGTTTGGCGCGGCTGCCACTCGTATCGATTGTCCAAGCGATGGCAGCAGACTGATTATGGATTCGCCTTTTTTGGAAGGATTCAATCACGATTAATTTTGAAATATGAATGATTCAGTAACCGTTTGATTGATGGATAACCATTTTGAGCAATGATTCTTTCCGATTCAAAGAATCAAAGCATTTTTGATCAAATCACGTTTGACTCACCATTGAAATAGCATTGCACAGTCATGGATTCAATCAGCCTTGTTTCTATGCGGGTTTTGATTCAATGCATGATTCATAATTTAAAAAAAAATCCGGTGGTGAATCGATTCTTCTTTGATTCAAGGGATTTTGATTGAACGATTCCAATCGATTCAATCAGAGTCGAATCAATAACCAGTCTGGATGGCAGGCTTGGTTCGAGGTGCTGCCGCTAGGTGGTGGGTTGAATGAGCACCGAGCAGCTTTCTGCGGAGTCCGCGAGAGGGGTTTCGCCCGTCCCTCGACTAGGCGGCGCTTCGATTAGACCTTTGTTGTGCTAAATGTATATATTTATATTATAGTGCTAAACCATTTCTTCCTGCCAGTACTGGTGCATCTGTGGCTTGCGCGCCTTCATTAATTGGTTTGTGTGCGGTGTTGTTTGCCAGTTGCCACTACTTCATGCATTTGTTCCCAACTAACACTGGATGTTAGTTGTTAATAACCCGACTATATGACCATGCACGACAGTATGCAGGTGTTGATCTGCCGCAGATCAACACCTGTCATTCCTCAGCTCATTCGAAGTCGTATTGTCCTCTTCTCCTCTCAGTCGGTTCGACTCTGTGACTTCCCTCCTCTCAGTCAGTTCGACTCCGTGACCTACTCTCAGCCGGTTCGACTCCGTGACCTACTCTCAGCCGGTTCGACTCCGTGACCTCCCTCCTCTCAGTCGGTTCGATTCCGTGACCTCCCTCCTCTCAGTCGGTTCGGCTCCGTGACCTCCTCAGTCGGTTCGACTCCGTGACCTCCTCTCAGTCGGTTCGACTTCGTGACTTCCTCCCTCCTCTCAGTCGGTTCGACTCCGTGACCTCCCTCCTCCCAGTCGGTTCGACTCCGTGACCTCCTCCCTCCTCTCAGTCGGTTTGACTCCGTGACCTCCCTCCTCGCAGTCGGTTCGACTCCGTGACCTCCTCCCTCTCAGTCAGTTCAGCTCCATGACCTCCTCCCTCCTCTCAGTCAGTTCGACTCCGTGACCTCCTCTCGCAATAGCACGCCACTCCGCCACCTCACGAAACACAGCCGATAATTCTAAATATACGTTTATTCAAATGACAACAATTGATCTTCTAGGACATTAAGCACTTTGTTAAGGCACACGTTTGGCACTGGGTCGTCGATGGTCCGTATAAGGTGAACAAAAAGTTCGTATCTAACGTTTGAGCTCTCCGGCAGTCGACAAGCGACCTTCTGCGCGAGAAAATCTGAGATTTCGTCCCCATAATTGCACGTACAAACCGCCTGTCTAAAAACAAAGCTGGGCTGAGATTAAGTACGTAGGCTGGGCCGCCTACCACCAGCTGCCACGTAAAATGAGGCTGGCGCGAACAAAAAAGAACAGGACTCCACAGGCGCAAAAATACAAAAATGCGCGGCAAAACACAAGTACAAATCAAAATCCCCAATGGCAATATGAATGTGTGGGGTTGCCACCGTGAGAGGCGCCCCTCTAAGACGCGTGTTGGCACACCGAATTGTACGCAGCATGGCTGCTGCTGCTGCTGCTGCCGCCGCCGCCCCCGTCCCCGTCCGCGGGCCTCTTGCCAGCGGCGGTACGGTCATAATCTCAACGGCAGATCTCAGCCGCCGACACCGGAAGTCGCCACAAACTATCACACTTTCTCAAGACAATGCTGCAGAAACCTCCACAGAGCGTTTCTCTCCCGAACGTACTCTTCAGGAGCCTCAGACGGTTTCCGCAGCGCGAGTTTCGTGTAGGATAGTTTGAGGCAAGTTTCGTGGGCGGCTCAGGATCAGCTCTATCTCCGCACCCGTTCGACTCGAGTCCACTCACGCCACTCTCTCTCTCTCTCTCTCTCTCTCTCACACACTCTCTCCCCTCTGCTCCCTCTGCCCGTAGCCGCCGGCTCCGTGCTGGCCGCGCCCAACTCTTGAGACTCTTCTGCGCAGGCGCGTGCCACCGCGGCAACAGGGCGTTACGGGTTGGTTAGCTCTGACCAGCCAAGCGGGCGGGCACGTCGGTGGAAAAGAGAGAACAGCGGGTTAGTACGAGATAGCGGAGTATGGGGCGCGGGGGCACGCATATGGTACACAGCAACTGACGAGACCCGGGCATTAGTGTGGGGAAAACGCTGCGCCCGCACCGCTGGCAGAAAGGCGTTAATTCCAGGTCACGGGTCGTCCCGACACGGTAGAGTTGGTAAGTTGACGAGTCCGGTGCGGATGCAGTGCTGTGAAGCGTCGCTAGGTGACATGTCCCAGTGCATAGCACAACCATGGCACATGCTGGCAAACCAAACCCGTGTGTTGGCCATTTGACGGGACCGAAACGATGATTTAGTGGGTGAACAGTTCCAATACAGATGAATCAGGAACTAGAGTACCACACCAAAGACAATCTACATGAGACACAACAGTACAGAGAAGAAAGACATTTCCCATTAATACAGATCAGTATAAACAGGAATCAGAAGACCAAGCTAAGCCGTTATATGAGCAGCAGTGAGTCTAAAAGAGGTCGGTTTGAGGTGGGTTGACCAGGGAAAACAGCGTTAGCAACTACAGGTTTAGCATGAATGTCTCAAAGATCTCTCTGATGTCCGTCCGCCTCAGACATCTTTTTTTGATTGATGAAGAAAGCAGAGGCGATACCAAACATCTCAATGTATTGCTGAACTTGTTCACAAGCCCCACAACAACACCCGAACATAGCTCGACCAACAACCCAGCAAAGCCAACAATGATCCACGGAGGTACAGTGCTGAAAACGTCGGGTCAAATCTTCAAAGGCAAGCCAGCGGCCTGGGCACAACGCACAACCCGGGCTCTGCCCCACAACGGAAAGACGAAGACATTGACTGAACTCTCAGCCAAGACAGCGGCGGCCCATTCAATAATCATGACTGAGATGGCACTTCAAAGTTCAATATACGCAATCTGTCCCGAAATAGCCCCCAGCAAGTCAAATTTCCGCTGTGGCCTGTTCCCTGTCAACCAAAAGATCCAAAGGATGACTGTGTACGCCACAGAAATTCCTTTCTGTGGGATAACTATAGTTACTAAGCAGGGTTGTGCCCGATGACGCAATTGACTCAAGTTGTCACCACTTTGTACTTGCCCACTCACAATTCAGGCAGGGTGGCAGCAGTGCCGAGCACTGCCGGTAGGAGGTGCTAAATTTCTGTAGGAGCAATTTGTCGTCAAACATTATCTGTTACTAATCTTGCACCTCTACTGATCCGATCTCGACCCATGTCATTCCTTCCTTATCAATTGTGAGGGGCTGCCCACAAGACGGGAGTAACTTGAGTCAATTGCGCACTCGGGCACAACCCTGTTCCCAAGGCCTAATGGATATCACCAGGGGCAATTCTCCCAGGAACGGTCAGAACATCGGCTGCGGAACATCAACTGACCTGCTCCGACAGGAGGCGCAGGCACCGCGCCGGCGCGCGTGCGCGCGCGCTACATTTGTGAGAGTGAGCCCAACCTCTGGTAGGGGTGCTCGCGGCCCTGCGCCAGCATCTGCCGGTGCTTGGAGGCGGCGGCACCTAGATCGGCGGGCAACGGACGTCACGGCACAGCCAGGGCGGGGCGGACACACCGGCATACCCACATACAAACGGACAAACGGACAAACGGACACACGGACACACGGACACACGGACACACGGACACACGGACACACGGACAGCGGCAGAGGTGAAGAAATCGACGAGAACTTGCTACACACCAGAGGAAACTTTTGAGTTTCTGTTTTATGTACTACGCAGGTCAATATGCAACAAGTTCTCGTCGATTTTTCCTTCTCTGTACAACATCCCGCATAGTAAAGCACGGGCCCCAGCGGCGGCACGGACATGGCCCAAGATAGGCGGACACAACTGGACAGGAGCTGACAAAGGCCAGACAGGAACATGATCCTGCTCCAAACCGGGAGCTAAGGAGATTTTGTCTCGGGAGAAAGCACACAGGAAACGCTTCCAAAGCCAGGGAAAGGCGACTGGGTCGGCGGCCCAAGTCTTATATCCTCAGAGACAGGCCAGGTCATGGCACGTAGTGGCAATTTTTTTGTCTCCAGTGAAGGGAATGTTCGCTGCACTTACGAGCACAGTTATTTGACTGATTAATGTTTAGTCAACCAGGGACGAAAACACAAAATATAATCCGACGTGACGTTAAGTTAGCATATGAAGCAGTGTTCGAATGTCGGCCTGCCGTACCCGATACACCATCAGCAGCAAAATAGTGAAGACTGAGAGAATTTCAATTGAAATTAGAGTTCAATGCCATATTGAAATGAATAAGTACTCTCCGATCCAGCACAGCCAGCCTGTGCGCACCTGTGCTGTTCAGGCCCGATAATCAGAAGGATTTGTTCAGCTATAAGCTGCAACACATTGACTGAACACTAGTTGATTATTTCGACTTTGACTTATAGGGGGGGGGGACATCTTTCAACCAAATGCTGTATGAGAACATGCAGCAAGGAGCACACAAAATTGAGAATCTTGAAACCAAGCTGAAAACGGGGATAAGAATAGGAAAGCAAACAGGGAAGGACGAGTGTAGCTTTCACATGGGTTCAAAAGCAACTGCTCAGATGCACTTCACGGGGAACGTAATCAAAACAACACGAAAAGCATTGCAATGACGACACACAAACCAATAAACAAGCTGATACACAAATACCAGCCACGTGACTAGATATTGATGCGTCACCATAGCTTTACTCCTGAACTCGCCAACCTAAGCTTTGTAGTCTCCAAAATAGCATCAACAAATCCGTACTGAAAAACACCAACCATTGACCGAACCCAGTCGACATGAACTAAGCGGAAATACCTCGGTAAAATTCGTCTGATACGTATAAAAGTACAAACAAATTAAAAAAGACCTGGCAGTTCAAGACTGGCCTGTGATGTGAACGATCCCCGGCGCACCATTTCCCAAACCCTCCGCAAAAGCAGCCCAGGCGGACATGGCGCCACCCACGCAGAGAGCCCAGCTCCCGGCAGGCATGTCTTAGCCCCCGTCACGCTCACAGGGCGCCCGTGTCACTACATCTCACCACATCTCACCACGTCTCATCGCGCGAAGAACCCACCGGTGATATCCGCAGCGTAGTCGGCCAGCTGCATCTGCGGCGGCGCCATCTGCGCCTGCGCCTGGGCCTGCGCCTGCGCGGCGGCGTACTGCGCGGCGTAGTCGGGCGCGTACTGGGCGTACATGAGAGCGGCGTCTCCGGCCGAGATGAGTGGCGGCGGCGCAGAGTTGATGAGGGCCGTGCCGGCCGCCATGCGCGGCGACAGCATCAGAGGCGCGCCGAGCGAGGCTGGCGTGCGGCACATGGTGGTCATCAGGCCGCCCAGGCCGGCCATCTGACCCAGCTGCTGCATCCGCGGCCCCGCAGCCTCGCCTGATGGACACACACGCTCAGTATGATGTCACACAAACGACACAATGTCATACCTGATGGACACACACGCTCAGTATGATGTCACACAAACGACACAATGTCATACCTGATGGACACACACGCTCAGTATGATGTCACATAAACGGAACAATGTCATACCTGATGGACACACACGCTCAGTATGATGTCACACAAACGACACAATGTCATACCTGATGGACACACACGCTCAGTATGATGTCACACAA
Source organism: Chirona hameri (assembly GCA_036785665.1). NCBI lineage: Eukaryota > Metazoa > Arthropoda > Thecostraca > Balanomorpha > Balanidae > Chirona > Chirona hameri. Next base: position 63,898 of record JAXIVJ010005796.1, read on the forward strand.
ACGACACAATGTCATACCTGATGGACACACACGCTCAGTATGATGTCACACAAACGACACAATGTCATACCTGATGGACACACACGCTCAGTATGATGTCACACAAACGACACAATGTCATACCTGATGGACACACACGCTCAGTATGTCACACAAACGACACAATGTCATACCTGATGGACACACACGCTCAGTATGATGTCACACAAACGACACAATGTCATACCTGATGGACACACACGCTCAGTATGATGTCACACAAACGACACAATGTCATACCTGATGGACACACACGCTCAGTATGATGTCGCACAAACGACACAATGTCATACCTGATGGACACACACGCTCAGTATGATGTCACATAAACGACACAATGTCATACCTGATGGACACACACGCTCAGTATGATGTCACACAAACGACACAATGTCATACCTGATGGACACACACGCTCAGTATGATGTCACACAAACGACACAATGTCATACCTGATGGACACACACGCTCAGTATGATGTCACATAAACGACACAATGTCATACCTGATGGACACACACGTTCAGTATGATGTCACATAAACGACACAATGTCATACCTGATGGACACACACGCTCAGTATGATGTCACATAAACGACACAATGTCATACCTGATGGACACACACGCTCAGTATGATGTCACACAAACGACACAATGTCATACCTGATGGACACACGCTCAGTATGATGTCACACAAACGACACAATGTCATACCTGATGGACACACACGCTCAGTATGTCACACAAACGACACAATGTCATACCTGATGGACACACGCTCAGTATGATGTCACACAAACGACACAATGTCATACCTGATGGACACACACGCTCAGTTGATGTCACACAAACGACACAATGTCATACCTGATGGACACACACGCTCAGTATGATGTCACACAAACGACACAATGTCATACCTGATGGACACACACGCTCAGTATGATGTCACACAAACGACACAATGTCATACCTGATGGACACACACGCTCAGTATGATGTCACACAAACGACACAATGTCATACCTGATGGACACACACGCTCAGTATGATGTCACACAAACGACACAATGTCATACCTGATGGACACACACGCTCAGTATGACGTCACATAAACGACACAATGTCATACCTGATGGACACACACGCTCAGTATGATGTCACATAAACGACACAATGTCATACCTGATGGACACACACGCTCAGTATGATGTCACACAAACGACACAATGTCATACCTGATGGACACACGCTCAGTATGATGTCACACAAACGACACAATGTCATACCTGATGGACACACACGCTCAGTATGATGTCACACAAACGACACAATGTCATACCTGATGGACACACACGCTCAGTATGATGTCACACAAACGACACAATGTCATACCTGATGGACACACACGCTCAGTATGATGTCACATAAACGGAACAATGTCATACCTGATGGACACACACGCTCAGTATGATGTCACACAAACGACACAATGTCATACCTGATGGACACACACGCTCAGTATGATGTCACACAAACGACACAATGTCATACCTGATGGACACACACGCTCAGTATGATGTCACACAAACGACACAATGTCATACCTGATGGACACACACGCTCAGTATGATGTCACACAAACGACACAATGTCATACCTGATGGACACACACGCTCAGTATGATGTCACACAAACGACACAATGTCATACCTGATGGACACACACGCTCAGTATGATGTCACACAAACGACACAATGTCATACCTGATGGACACACACGCTCAGTATGATGTCACACAAACGACACAATGTCATACCTGATGGACACACACGCTCAGTATGATGTCACATAAACCACACAATGTCATACCTGATGGACACACACGCTCAGTATGATGTCACACAAACGACACAATGTCATACCTGATGGACACACACGCTCAGTATGATGTCACACAAACGACACAATGTCATACCTGATGGACACACACGCTCAGTATGATGTCACACAAACGACACAATGTCATACCTGATGGACACACACGCTCAGTATGATGTCACACAAACGACACAATGTCATACCTGATGGACACACACGCTCAGTATGATGTCACACAAACGACACAATGTCATACCTGATGGACACACACGCTCAGTATGATGTCACACAAACGACACAATGTAATACCTGATGGACACACACGCTCAGTATGATGTCACACAAACGACACAATGTCATACCTGATGGACACACACGCTCAGTATGATGTCACATAAACGACACAATGTCATACCTGATGGACACACACGCTCAGTATGATGTCACACAAACGACACAATGTCATACCTGATGGACACACACGCTCAGTATGTCACATAAACGGAACAATGTCATACCTGATGGACACACACGCTCAGTATGATGTCACATAAACGACACAATGTCATACCTGATGGACACACACGCTCAGTATGATGTCACACAAACGACACAATGCCATACCTGATGGACACACACGCTCAGTATGATGTCACACAAACGACACAATGTCATACCTGATGGACACACACGCTCAGTATGATGTCACACAAACGACACAATGTCATACCTGATGGACACACACGCTCAGTATGATGTCACATAAACGACACAATGTCATACCTGATGGACACACACGCTCAGTATGTCACACAAACGACACAATGTCATACCTGATGGACACACACGCTCAGTATGATGTCACACAAACGACACAATGTCATACCTGATGGACACACACGCTCAGTATGATGTCACACAAACGACACAATGTCATACCTGATGGACACACACGCTTAGTATGATGTCACATAAACGACACAATGTCATACCTGATGGACACACACGCTCAGTATGATGTCACACAAACGACACAATGTCATACCTGATGGACACACACGCTCAGTATGATGTCACATAAACGGAACAATGTCATACCTGATGGACACACACGCTCAGTATGATGTCACACAAACGACACAATGTCATACCTGATGGACACACACGCTCAGTATGATGTCACATAAACGACACAATGTCATACCTGATGGACACACACGCTCAGTATGATGTCACATAAACGACACAATGTCATACTTGATGGACACACACGCTCAGTATGATGTCACACAAACGACACAATGTCATACCTGATGGACACACACGCTCAGTATGATGTCACACAAACGACACAATGTCATACCTGATGGACACACACGCTCAGTATGATGTCACACAAACGACACAATGTCATACCTGATGGACACACACGCTCAGTATGATGTCACACAAACGACACAATGTCATACCTGATGGACACACACGCTCAGTATGATGTCACACAAACGACACAATGTCATACCTGATGGACACACACGCTCAGTATGATGTCACACAAACGACACAATGTCATACCTGATGGACACACACGCTCAGTATGATGTCACACAAACGACACAATGTCATACCTGATGGACACACACGCTCAGTATGATGTCACACAAACGACACAATGTCATACCTGATGGACACACACGCTCAGTATGATGTCACACAAACGGAACAATGTCATACCTGATGGACACACACGCTCAGTATGATGTCACACAAACGACACAATGTCATACCTGATGGACACACACGCTCAGTATGATGTCACACAAACGACACAATGTCATACCTGATGGACACACACGCTCAGTATGTCACACAAACGACACGTCATACAGCCACCTCGCCTGGCGGACACGCACGACATGACATGACCGAGACATAAACCTCGACTGAAACCCACGCCGAACAATGCGACGAAAAGACATCGTCAGGTCAATGTCAGGTCAACCTCAGGAGCCAACGGCGTCCGGTCACAGCAATATAAACAATGTCGAGTGAAGAATAGCAGGTCCTGGTATGGGCATTCTAGGACGATGAACTGAACAGCAGCATCACATGGGATGTTTTCCTGTCATGCAACTAGTGTCTCAAAACTTTTGTTTTTGCATTTCCAGTGGGGATATCGGCCTGTGCTGCAAAATGGCCGATCATTATGAGGGGGAATATCAGAGGATCAGCGATCAACGACCACGGACAGATCATTATGAGGGGGAATATCAGACGATCAGCGATCAACGACCACGGACAGATCATTATGAGGGGGAATATCAGACGATCAGCGATCAACGACCACGGACAGATCATTATGAGGGGGAATATCAGACGATCAGCGATCAATGACCACGGACAGATCATTATGAGGGGGAATATCAGATGTTCAGCGATCAACGACCACGGACAGATCATTATGAGGGGGAATATCAGACGATCAGCGATCAACGACCACGGACAGATCATTATGAGGGGGAATATCAGACGATCATCGATCAACCAACCACGGACAGATCATTATGAGGGGGAATATCAGACGTTCAGCGATCAACGACCACGGACAGATCATTATGAGGGGGAATATCAGACGTTCAGCGATCAACGACCACGGACAGATCATTATGAGGGGGAATATCAGACGATCAGCGATCAACGACCACGGACAGATCATTATGAGGGGGAATATCAGACGATCAGCGATCAATGACCACGGACAGATCATTATGAGGGGGAATATCAGACGTTCAGCGATCAACGACCACGGACAGATCATTATGAGGGGGAATATCAGACGATCAGCGATCAACGACCACGGACAGATCATTATGAGGGGGAATATCAGACGTTCAGCGATCAACGACCACGGACAGATCATTATGAGGGGGAATATCAGACGATCAGCGATCAACGACCACGGACAGATCATTATGAGGGGGAATATCAGACGATCAGCGATCAACGACCACGGACAAATCATTATGAGGGGAATATCAGACGATCAGCGATCAACGACCACGGACAGATCATTATGAGGGCGGATATCAGACGATCAGCGATCAACGACCACGCACAGATTATTATGAGGGGGAATATCAGACGATCAGCGATCAACGACCACGGACAGCAGCACGGCGTCAAAATAGCCGATCATTATGAGGGGAATATCAGACGATCAGCGATCAACGACCACGGACAGATCATTATGAGGGGAATATCAGACGAACAGCGATCAACGACCACGGACAGCAGCACGGCGTCAAAATAGCCGATCATTATGAGGGGGAATATCAGACGATCAGCGATCAATGACCACGGACAGATCATTATGAGGGGGAATATCAGACGATCAGCGATCAACGACCACGGACAGATCATTATGAGGGGGAATATCAGACGATCAGCGATCAACGACCACGGACAGCAGCACGGCGTCAATATAGCCGATCATTATGAGGGGGAATATCAGACGATCAGCGATCAATGACCACGGACAGCAGCACGGCGTCAATATAGCCGATCATTATGAAGGGGAATATCAGACGATCAGCGATCAATGACCACGGACAGCAGCACGGCGTCAAAATAGCCGATCATTATGAGGGGGAATATCAGACGATCAGCGATCAGCGACCACGGACAGCAGCACGGCGTCAATATAGCCGATCATTATGAGGGGGAATATCAGACGATCAGCGATCAATGACCACGGACAGCAGCACGGCGTCAATATAATATCAGACGATCAGCGATCAATGACCACGGACAGCAGCAGCACGGCGTCAATATACGCACAGTTGCTGAACACGGTGAAAACTTGAAGCTTGAAGTCACAAATGCTGTGTGGCTTAACTTTCTCTCACATAATCAAAGACCACATAATGTAATACAAGACAACAAACATAACTTAAACGTAATTACACACATGACAATTTTAAACAACACCCTGAACAGTGCTCGCTATGTTCAAGTCGGGTTTCACTCCAGCATATAAGGCACAATCGTCATGTCGGCAGCATGACAGCGGTGGATACGGCTTCGGAGTTCTGACTACATGGTACTAGTCGCGAAGCTTTGTGTTAACTACTACCGGGATGAACGCGACGCGGACTCCGCTATTGAACGGACATGAGTGTGCCGCCTCCAGACAAAGCTCTCCTGGTGCAGTTGCAGATCAAATCTCGTATCAACCTGGCTGGTTGTTGGTGATCCGTTGATAATACAGACCCAGAAAACAGGCCGGTGTTTCCGAATCTGTGCCTGTAAAACTACCAGTAATTGATATGTACTAAGTAAGGTTAGCTTCGTGAGTGGCAAAGTCAATCACTGCAAGCGCAGAATAGTCTAGGCATCTAGCCCGTGAATTAATGTTATGTAAAACATCAGAGTTTGCATCGGAATCAGCCCTCGGACCGAGTCGTCCGCAAATCCTCTCAACACGCCCTTCCTTCTAGTGTTACACAGGTCAGAAATCCCTGTACTGTGTAAGTTGGTCGACTCTACGCTTTGCAGTATCCTAGTTACCAGGCATAACTCTACTCCTCACTAATCCAAAATATCTACTGCAGTGGCGTGTCTCGCCAGACAGTTAGTTACCTGTCGCGCCCGACATCCCCGCCCCGCCTGCTGTCGGCTCACCGCTCGGTTCTGCAAACAGGCATCGTTCGCTCACCGACACGCAGCTCGTCACACCTCGCGGACGAGCTCGGGCGCCGCTCGGGCGCTCGTCAGCACTGGCGCCTCCAGCAGATCAACGTGTCACTAGTGATCTCCAAATGTCGTCAGGCGGTGCCAAAAGACCAATCGCGTGATTAGTTAAACCACCACCTTGGGGAAACCATGCTGAAACCGTCCCGAAAGGCGCCGCTCCGGAGTCAAAGCCCGTACCACCTGGCGGCCGTTAGAGGAACTAACAGTTACACTTCCGCCGGTAGATGGCGAGGCGTACGCGGCCTCTGCCGTCTCGAAGTACCGGGAGACTCATCTCCATACCGGACAGACCGAGAACCCGTGACGCCACTCGCCGTGCGCAGAAACACCACTGAATAATCAATGAATGACTGGGCGGTTATGCGCAGTAACAGAGGACCTGGCGAAGCGCTAAACCAGGACGGGGCGGAGCCGATGGTGACAGTCAGGGCTCAGGACACGTGGTACAGAGTGCAGAGACGAGGATCACATCATGGACATGCCCACTGGCTGAGCAAACGGGCTTTAACTGGAATCGTAAGACGAGTCATTTGTTTGAATAATCCCGAATGGCAGTGCCACAGTTCGAGGAAATAAAAAAAACAATGCCGGACCACATAAACAGCGGAAGAGAGCACCCAGACGGGCCCACCAGCTCCAACCCAGACGGGCCCACCGGCTCCAACCCAGACGGGCCCACCAGCTCCAACCCAGACAGTCCCACCGGCTCCAACCCAGACGGGCCCACCAGCTCCAACCCAGACGGGCCCACCAGTTCCAGTACAATGGGAGTAACAATCAATATGTAATGTGTTGTCAATACCTACCCTGCTGGCTGCCTGATCGTGATCCCGCTAACGACTAGAGCACAACCTCTCCTCCTTTCCCCGGACACTACCAGTGTCCTTGGCAGCCTACTTCTGTCTCAACCTTCCTAGTTACCCCAGCGCCACCCCCTCCCCCGTCCGGCGCGATCG
>JAXIVJ010005797.1:0-2500 GCA_036785665.1 Chirona hameri
CTGTGTGGGTGTTGGCTTGTCGCAGAGCCTTGTTCTCTTGTTTCATTGGCCTATCTGGGTGTTGGCTTGTCGCAGAGCCTTGTTCTCTTGTTTCATTGGCCTGTGTGGGTGTTGGCTTGTCGCAGAGCCTTGTTCTCTTGTTTCGTTGGCCTGTGTGGGTGTTGGCTTGTCGCAGAGCCTTGTTCTCTTGTTTCGTTGGCCTGTGTGGGCGTTGGCTTGTCGCAGAGCCTTGTTCTCTTGTTTCGTTGGCCTGTGTGGGCGTTGGCTTGTCGCAGAGCCTTGTTCTCTTGTTTCGTTGGCCTGTGTGGGCGTTGGCTTGTCGCAGAGCCTTGTTCTCTTGTTTCGTTGGCCTGTGTGGGTGTTGACTTGTCGCAGAGCCTTGTTCTCTTGTTTCGTTGGCCTGTGTGGGTGTTGGCTTGTTGCAGAGCCTTGTTCTCTTGTTTCGTTGGCCTGTGTGGGTGTTGGCTTGTCGCAGAGCCTTGTTCTCTTATTTCGTTGGCCTGTGTGGGCGTTGGCTTGTCGCAGAGCCTTGTTCTCTTGTTTCGTTGGCCTGTGTGGGTGTTGGCTTGTCGCAGAGCCTTGTTCTCTTGTTTCGTTGGCCTGTGTGGGTGTTGGCTTGTCGCAGAGCCTTGCTCTCTTGTTTCGTTGGCCTGCCTGGGTGTTGGCTTGTCGCAGAGCCTTGTTCTCTTGTTTCGTTGGCCTGTCTGGGCGTTGGCTTGTCGCAGAGCCTTGTTCTCTTGTTTCGTTGGCCTGTGTGGGCGTTGGCTTGTCGCAGAGCCTTGTTCTCTTGTTTCGTTGGCCTGTGTGGGCGTTGACATGTCGCAGAGCCTTGCTCTCTTGTTTCGTTGGCCTGTGTGAGTGTTGGCTTGTCGCACACGCTGCTGGTGCGCGTGACGTGTGCTGCTGATCTTATCCCCACGATCGGCTGCTTTCTGGTGTGTAGTTCCGTCGGCCTTTTTTCTTCAAGTTCTGGAGTATCGTGTAGGTTGCCGTCGTTCCTTCGTCCACACAGGTTCATTGTAGGCGCTGCCAACTCTCTCTCTGGATGGTGCTTCCAACACTCTGTAGGGTGCTGCCAACTCTCTGTGGAGGGTGCTTCCAACTTGATCTGTAGGGTGCTGCCAACTCTGTAGGGTGCTGCCAACTCTCTGGAGGGTGCTTCCAACTTTCTCTCTAGGGTGCTGCCAACTCTGGAGGGTGCTGCCAACTCTCTGTAGGGTGCTGCCAACTCTGTGGAGGGCGCTTCCAACTTTTTATGTAGGGTGCTGCAGAATTCTCTGGAGGGTGCTGCCAACTCTCTGTAGGGTGCTGCCAACTCTCTCTGGAGGATGCTGCCAACTCTATGTAGGGTGCTGCCAACTCTGGAGGGTGCTGCCAACTGTCTTTGGACGGTGCTGCCAAATATATCTGGAGGGTGCTGCCAACTTTCTCTGGAGGGTGCTGCCAACTTTTGAGGGATTCTGAAGGGTCGCTGTTTGTATTTATTTGTGTTTGACAATTAAAAACTCTCCAATGTTACACTGGCTATTCCGAGTGTCGTGTCATAATTAGCAAGTGAAGACATGTTAAAAACGACACTCAGCACATTGCACACAATAAGATCAGAGAAAATAAATCAGAGACAAATCCCCACACTCACAAACACGCATGCACACGTACGCACACACAACACACAGCACACGTACACACACTGTTGCCTAGTTTGGTGGACTTCTACTGTTCTCTGTCCTCGCGCTCTGTGGAGGAAGTTTTCCTTGCTCGTTGAAGTTCATGTTCTCTTGAAATCTGCTTTCTTTCCTATTGTAACTGGCAGTTTCGCTTTAAAGCCGTCTTGTTGCCTTCTGCATACTTTAGCTGGGCACGAAAAACGATCCAATATAAGGCAATTTTACATTTCACTTGGAAAACGATCCAATATAATGCAATTTGCACTACTTTTCACAGTTTTAATTTTCACATGGAATTTTACGCCCACAGTCTTCCCATCTCACTCAATACTGTAATTGGTGCCGCCCACGGTCTTCCCATCTCACTCAATACTGTAATTGGTGCCGCCCACGGTCTTCCCATCTCACTCAATACTGTAATTGGTGCCGCCCACGGTCTTCCCACCTCACTCAATACTGTAATTGGTGCATTCATCCATTGCTATTCTCGCCCAGCACTCGTGCTATTCTCGCCCAGCACTCGTGTTATTCTCGCCCAGCAGTCGTGCTATTGTTCTTTGTTGTTGTTTTGTTGCTGTATTTCTATTAACGATTAATGCCTGTCGACGAGTGTGGATAGAGGATAGAGGGCGGCGGCTTTTCCGCTTTGTAGATGTGGTGATGTGTGCGGAGTCCTCGCGCCAGCACCTTACTCATAAGAGATGACACGTTGGGCCTGTTCCCGTGGCGCCTCTAACCTCCTCCAAGTTGTTCCAACTTGCAACTGTCATCCTATTACACAGACAGTTGCAAGTTGAAGCAACTTGGAGGAGGTTAGAGGTGCCACTGGGAAC
>JAXIVJ010005797.1:10000-71512 GCA_036785665.1 Chirona hameri
ACTAATTTTGGAATTGAGCTACGAGTTCTTGTCCTGTGCTCACCTCTGCGAGTGTCTGGCGACGCTCTCCGCCGGTGACGTCATACAAAAACACTGATGACGTCATCACTACACACCGGTGGCGTCACCACGGAGGAGGAGGCACCGCGTCTGTCTCAGCGGCCCCGACCTCAGGAGGACTGAGCACCTACCACAGGTGAGTCACCGACCACAGCCGACAGGTGAGTCAGCGAGTCACTGAGTCAGGTGAGTCACCGAGTCACCGAGTCACGTGAGTGGCACACAGACGGCCAGACCGTCTAATACGTGTAACTAAGGCCGACGGCCAGACCGTCCAATACGTGTAACTAAGGGCAGACGGTCCAATACGTGTAACTAAGGCCAGACCGTCCAATACGTGTAACTAAGGCCAGACGGCCAGACGGCCAGACCGTCCAATACGTGTAACTAAGGCCGACGGCCAGACCGTCCAATACGCAGACAGACGCCATCCCAAGCAGAGCCAGCACACACCAACACAGAGGGCCGGTACCGAACAGGTATCATTATAAGCCCTGAGCACAGGCAGAGCCAGCACGCACCAACACAGAGGGCCGGTACCGAACAGGGATCAATATAAGCCCTGAGCACAGGCGGAGCCAGCACACACCAACACAGAGGGCCGGTACCGAACTGGGATCAATATAAGCCCTGAGCACAGGCGGAGCCAGCACACACCAACACAGAGGGCCGGTACCGAACAGGGATCATTATAGGCCCTGAGCACAGGCGGAGCCAGCACACAGAGGGCCAGTACCGAACAGGGATCATTATGGGCCCTGAGCACAGGCGGAGCCAGCACACACCAACACAGAGGGCCGGTACCGAACAGGGACTCACCATAGGCCCTGAGCACAGGCGGAGCCAGCACACAGAGGGCCGGTACCGAACAGGGATCATTATAGGCCCTGAGCACAGGCGGAGCCAGGACACAGAGGGCCGGTACCGAACAGGGATCATCATAGACCCTGAGCACAGGCGGAGCCAGGACACAGAGGGCCGGTACCGAACAGGGATCATCATAGACCCTGAGCACAGGCAGAGCCCAGTGACTATTGACTACTGTGGTGCCTATCTGACTACTGACTACTGTGGTGCCTATCTGACTACTGACTACTGTGGTGCCTATCAGAATACTGACTACTGTGGTGCCTATCTGACTACTGACTACTGTGGTGCCTATCTGACTACTGACTACTGTGATGGCCATCGGTACTGAGACCAACTCTGTCCTATGTTCTCACTATGTTCGATGTAGATACTGCACGTACAGTCGGTCGCATAATGATCTTCCCTTACCATGTTTCTAAAACTCATCTAATTGCACTTATGTATTCATGAAGGACTGATTCTAGGTAGGTACCCAATGTTCCCTTAAATCAGTCCCTCCTGTAAACAAAAGTGAAATTAGATGAGTTTTAGAAACACGGTAAGGGAAGATCATTATGAGACCGACTGTACATGCCAAGTGACAAGTGCCACATTTGCAGACAGATTCAGGACCACTGGCCTAGGACCTTGAGAACCACTGGCCTAGGACAGCCTAGGCCAGTGGTTCTCAAATAGCGGGTTATCAACTCGCGCGGGGTAATGGAACCCTTGGTGTAATGGTAGTATCTGAGCGCCGTTGGTGGTTACCGGCCACCGCCGGTAACCACCGTGGTAATACGGAGTAATGGGGTCATTGCACAGCTTTTGTGAGCAATTTGAGCTCAATTGTCTGATGATGGCGCACAGTACTATACTGATGTCTATGGCATGCCTATGTCTATGTTGGCTGTGCCATGCCTACTGATGCCTATGACATGCCTATGTCTATGTTGGCTATGACATGCCTACTGATGCCTATGACATGCCTATGTCTATGTTGGCTATGCCATGCCTACTGATGCCTATGACATGCCTATGTCTATGTTGGCTATGACATGCCTACTGATGCCTATGACATGCCTATGTCTATGTTGGCTATGACATGCCTACTGATGCCTATGACATGCCTATGTCTATGTTGTGTTTCACTGCCAGTGCCACCACGTTATCACAAAAACGTCAACAAATGACTGCCAACTGTTGTTCAGCGTTGTATGATGGCTTATGTATGGGTATTGGGTAGGCACTGGGAACCACTCATAGGTGTCGATTTTTATACTTTTGGAGTGGCCCTCGGCCCCCCAATGCTGAGTTCGCACCCCCCCCCTCCCAGTGGTACCTTCGGCCCCCAATGGTACCCACTCGGCCCCCCAATGCTGAGTTCGCCCCCACCCCCCAGTGGTACCTTCGGCCCCCAATGGTACCCGCTCGGCCCCCCAATGCTGAGTCCCCCCCCCCCCCCCCCAGTGGTACCTTCGGCCCCCAATGGTACCCGCTCGGCCCCCCAATGCTGAGTTCGCCCCCCCCCCCCCCCAGTGGTACCTTCGGCCCCCAATTGTACCCGCTCGCCCCCCCCCCCCCCCCCCCAATGCTGAGTTCGCCCCCCCCCCCCAGTGGTACCTTCGGTCCCCAATTGTACCCGCTCGCCCTCCCCCCCCCCCCCAATGCTGAGTTCGCCCCCCCCCCCCCCCCAGTGGTACCTTCGGCCCCAATTGTACCTGCTCGCCCCCCCCCCCCCCAATGTTTTTGGCCGCTGGCGGATCCAAGAGAGGGCCAAGCCTCCCAAACCGCCTGAAATGGGCAACACATTGGCACGTTTCCTATTTCAAAAGAAAGGCTACGCAGCTTTTACTAAGATTTTTTTTTAAATCACCTCTTTATGTATAAAGATGCAAAATCTGGCGAATTTTTAACATATTTGCAATGTTTGATTTTTTAGGGCATTTTTCCGAAGAAATAGTTTTTTATTGATCTCTTTTAAATGTTTTTTAGGGGTCAGAAAGCAAAGTTTTAACAAATCCGGTAGCTGATCTTTTTTATTCGCCAAACTCGTGTGTAGTGACGTCACTAAATTCGTAATGTCCTATTTTGTATCGACAAAATTGCTTCATTTATGCACAGAAGACGTAACATTGGTGTAGGAGAAGGTACCAAAAGTTTCACGTTAATATCGCTATTGGTTTTTGAACTATTGCGAAAATTCGTCAGGAGGAGATATCCCCCCCCCCCCCCCTAGTTAATTGCAGGTTAACATTGCCGTTTTACTAAGTAAGGGTTCCAAGTAAGGACTCGGGCCTTCTGGCGGATGCAGACCGGCCCAAAATGTTGGTTATCCCCCCCCCCCCCCCTAGTCAATGGCAGGTTAACATTGCCGTTTTACTAAGTAAGGGTTCCAAGTAATTGTCCGCCCCTGTAATCCCATTGTCCGCCCCTGTAGCTCAGTGGGAGAGCGCTGGACTTCTGACCTATCCCGGTGTGGCAGCCCGTGTTCGAGTCGCTTCGGCGCTCGCTGTTTGCTCCTGACTGGGATGGCCTGCGGCCGGTGGCAGCGGTCGCACTCAAGGTCAGGTGACGTCAGTGAGCAGAGCGGACCGTGTCCAGGTATGTCGGGCACGTAAAACTTTCGTCTCTAAATTCTGCCGGCCAACAGGAATTGCGCGATCGGGTGGTGAGGTCGGGACCTGCGCAACAAGCTCTGCTTAGCGTGGGTCCTGACTTCGGAAATCCATCCATACAAAACATTCGGACTAAATTTAAAGAAAAAAAGAAGAAGAAAAAGTAAGGACTCGGGCCTTCTGGCGGATGCAGACCGGCCCAAAATGTTGGTTTGTCCGACAAACAGAATTTGTATAACATAATTTGAAATAGAGCAAACAGAAATTATTTGTTTGTCCGACAGAATTCCAAAACACATGAGATTTCGTCTGGTTTTGCATTATTAATTGATTACTAATACTGTCCTTTGTACAAGAAGCCTAGAATTTCTTTAAAATGTGTGAATTTTCAGCCGATTTTGGTGGTTTCGGTAAAGCCATGGCCCTGATAGGCCTAGGATCCGTCCCTGTTCGGCCACTGGCGGATCCAAGAGGAGGGGGCATCAGGGGCAAATGCCCCCCCCCCCCAGGAATATGTGTGTGTGGGGAATTCAATACAAGTATGCCCCCCCCCCCCCCCCCCCCCTTCACCATTTTTCACCATTTTTCGTAAAATCGTAAAAAAATGTATTTGCAGCAGTCAAAAACCGGAAAATTTCGCGCCACTTCGCGGCATGACACAACTTTCGGAATTGCTTATACAAATTTCGAAAATGGGAAAATGAATTCCAGTAAGTGTCTGGCAGAGGCTCTCCTTGGCGGCAATTATTGGCACTGGATCCAGGGGGAGCATCAGGGGCAAATGCCCCCCACACACAGGAATCTGGGGGCGCACTCAATACAAGTATGCCCCCCCCCCGCGCGTTCCCTGCACTGAACGTGAAAAACAATGATCTTAGGAGAAAACTTAATAAAAACGGAAGTTTTTTTCTCGAGTGATTGAATTTAAAGTTTGTATGTATCCCTTGCTTTCAATGATAGACAAATCAGCGCACCTGATGCAATTCAAGCAGCCCTGGTGACACTTACCCGCGCCCCGCTGTGGAGGGGGGGGGGGGGCAGAATCTGCCCCTCCCGGATTTTGTCAATAACTTGAAAACTATGACAGATATCAACGTCAAACTTTCAGTACCTTATGCTGCATCAGTTCTACGTCTTCTCACCAAATTCCAATGAAATTGATGTAGTATTTTTTTGGGAGATAATGACGTTGACGTCATGTCATACCATTTTTGGTGGAAAAATGTGAAATGTTTGAATAATCGTAGAAAATAGAGTTTTGTAGCAAATTGCAAAAAAAATCGTTAAAAGAAAGTAAATGACATCCTCTTCAAAATGGCTATCACGGTTTCGCCAAAGGTTATGTTTTGACCCCAACAAATAAAAAACAACTGATTTTGTTCAGAAAAAAAATCGCAAAACATTTCTTTTTAAAGTGATTTTCTTAAGCTCAAATACTAAAATAAGGTGACCGACCAAAATCCGCAGAGGAAAAAAATGTGATACCTTTTAGCCACAAAAAAGATGCCCCCTCCACGGAGATAGGTTGGATCCGCCAGTGTGTCCCCCCCCCCCAGCCGTTTGGAAAAATCGACACCGCAGGAACCACTGCTTTATCCTGAGGAACTGGACAATTTCTACTTATATTCATGCACATAAATGACGCTAGTAGTAAACGCCTTGAAGTTATGCTGTACCGGATAGCTTGATGACGAAAACGGCTGTCTACGCAATGGGGACGCAATGGGGAAATGGGGTGAACGAGTCATTGTGGGCATCACAAAGGGGGTAAGCATGCCCTTGCCGCTCAGAACCACTGGTTCTAGCCAATTTCCATGTAATATCGTCATCGTTTACACCAGACTGGCTATTGATTCAACTTTTTTGGAACGATTCAATCATGATTTATTTTGGAATCTGAATGATTCAATCTCTGTTCGATTCACGGATATTTTTTTAGAATTGATTCTTTCCAATTCAAAGAATCAAAACAAATATTTTAATCGATTAACGTTTGATTCAATATTTACATATATGTGATGAATTGGTGTCAAATCAATAAAAAATGGAAACATATATATGATCACTAAAAAATTGTTACAGCAATAATATTTCAGTATAAATGAATGTAACCACTGGGACTGCATATATTTGCACAATTTACCTGTGTGCTTGAATTGTTAAGAATCGTTAAATCGTGGAATTCAATCAGCCTTGATTTGATGCGGGTTTTGATTCAATCACGAATCATGAATGAAAATATATGGTGGTGAATCAATTATCTTTTGATTCAAGGAATTTTGATTGAACGATTCCAATCGATTCAATCAGTGTCGAACCAATAACCAGTCTGGTGCCCACGGTCAGCAGCAATCGACTGTCACTGCGAGTAGGTCTGCTTTGAGCCTAATCACCTCCGTCCCGAATCCATATCCGTCGACCATCATCTGTGCTCTGTTCATCTGTGCCTAGACTCGTAGGGATCAATCCGTACAATGTCCATCCAGATCATACCACCCCGGGCATCCACCCGACGCGGCACGCTCGCTCAGGAAGGTCACGTCCGCGTGTCTATATATAGGCATCACCGTATAGGGGCATCGCCCCAGACCGGAGGTCGCGTCAACTCAGCTGGTTGCCATTGTATTGTATTGTACCAAATGCAAACCATCCACAAAAACAGTGGCTATTACGGTTTTCAGTCAGTTGTAAATAGGGCGAACAAACGGATAAAAATAAATCACTCTTTTAAAATGAACTAATCTAGACATGACACATGACACACAGCACAGCGTACGACACTCATCACAGTCAGATCAGGTAACATGGTTCGATGTGAGCAGCTCGACCTTGAGCGCCCTCCTAAACCGTCCCACAGACATCGTAGGGAAATCCGGAGGCAGTGAGTTCATCATGTGGGCGGCTCGATACCTGAATCTCCTTTTCCCGGCCTCAGTACGCGCCCCAGGCACAAACAGCTGATCGTCCTGCCTAGTACACCTACCGCGATCGGGCCGTTCACGATTGGCAGTAAACAGGTCTGCGAGTGATTCCGGCTGGCCGGTACTGCGGATTTTCTGGAGCAGGCACAGGGTTTGATAGTGGGAGAGACTAGGAGCGTCAAGCCACCGAAGTGAATCACGCACACCCGATACGTGGTCATATTTACGTTTTCCCGAGATGACTCGAGCCGCAAAGTTAATAACCTTCTCGATGCGAAGGTGATTTTTGGCGGAGCCGTTGCCGTAAACAACCAGACAGTATCGGATGTGGGAGATCACGAGGGCGTTGACGATTTCTGGGAGGGTTTCGGGTGGAAGGTAGTGTCTGAGGTGGGACAGGCCAGTCAGGATGCCGCAGCATTTACGTGAGACGGCAGTCACATGAGGGTCCCACGAGAGATGCTGATCAAAGATAACTCCAAGGTTTTTTACTTGAGTAGTGGGGGTCAGGGAAGTACCGCGGAAGTTAACCGTAAAGGACGGAAGTGAGCGCAAATTTTGTCGGGTTCCGAGTGTGAGAAGCTCGAACTTGGTTACGTTAACTTTGAGGCCGTTGCTGTGAAAATAGCCGCCAAGAGAAGATAGAGCAGATTCCATGCGAGCGATAAGCGCTGGCAGGCAAGATTTGGGTTCTGAGACTAAGACCTGAGTGTCGTCAGCGTACTGCACTACGAATGCATCGGCTACATGGAGACTAAGGTCATTGGCAAAAGCGCAAAAGAGGATAGGGCCGAGGGACGAACCTTGGAATACTCCCTGATTGATAGCTCGAGGGCAAGAAATTTGGAATTTTCCGTCTGAGCCGGTATAGCTAACACTCTGGGTATGACCATTTAAATAGTTTTGAAACCAAGTAGTATTAATGCCGAGAGTCTGGAGCTTGAAGAGAAGTTTGTCGTGGTCAATGACATCAAAACATTTACTTAAATCTATGAGACAAAGAAGTGAAATTTTGCCAGTGTCAAAAGCCAAAAATATTTCATCAGAAATGCAGGTGAGAGCCGTCTCAGTGGAATGCCGCGGGCGAAACCCGTGCTGGGTGGGTGAGAGTAGGTGGTTAGCGGATAGGTAGTAGTAGAGCTGACGTTGGACCGCCCGCTCAACTATTTTGGAAATAACCGGAAGTATAGAAATGGGACGGAAGTTTGAGGGGTCAGAGGGATCGCCCGACTTGTAAATCGGGTGGACGATTGAGTGTTTCCAGAGGACGGGGATGTCGGAGGTGGTGATGCAAAGGTTAATGATATGGAGCAGTACATGGCCAATGGTATTAAATGCAAGTTTCAAGACGCGAATGCAAATTCCATCATCGCCGCGTGCAGAAGAATTTCGCATACTGAACATGATATTATGCAGCGATTTAAGACTGATGGGGTGAGGTGAGAAGGCACACGTCCCCACTCTCGGTAAGCGAGTGGGGAGTGAAGGAGCCGGGCCGTAGCTTGCCAGTTCCGCCGCCACCCTGGGCCCCACTTCGACAAAAAAGTCGTTCAGGGTATCGGCGGAAGCAGATGGCAGCACCTGTGCGCTAGGCCTCTTACTCCCCACTATGTTTTTGGCACACTTCCAGACGCTCGCTCGTCCCTGCTCTTTAATTTGTTTGCTAATGTGCAGTTTCTTCTCTGCACGAAAGGCCGAACGTGCCAGACGGTTAGCGGAACGATATTCTACTGAGCCATGACCATGCACTCTCAATCTCAAGGCCACAGAGCGACGCAGGAGAAGGAGCTTGGTCTCGTCGGATATAGGAGGAGCCGTGGGATTTCTTAGGGTAATGGATTTGATAGGCGCATAACACCGCATAGTTGGAGTAAAGTTGGCAAGGAATGCCGCCCAAGCATCGGTAACAGTCTGGGACGAGTACACGTCAGACCAGTCAGTGGCGAGCAGCTCAGTTTCAAAACAATGTAAGTTAAAACGCTTAAAAGACCGGCACTCTATGACACGCGGCCTAAAACGCGGACGAGGTAAAGACAGCAATGCACGAGTAAAATAATGAGGACTAAAATGGCAAAAACGGGTACCACTGCGAACAATGTCACGGTTTGAGATGATGACATCCAACAGAGAGCCAGATGAATAGGTCGGAGCAGTAATGGCCTGACTGAGCGAGTACTTGTCAAGATATTCAAGTAAACATGTCTTGGAAGGAGACGCGGTCGACAACAAATCACAGTTTAAATCACCGGCGATAATGATAGGACAGTCAGGAAAATTTAAGAGTACATGCTGATACTGTTGTTCTAAAACATCAAAGTCGGCCTGGAGGGCTGCTGCAGTGTGTCGCGGAGGTCTATAAAGCGAGGCTACAATGACGCGGTTGTTATCCCATTTGAACAGGCTCCAAAGTGACTCAAGTTTTGAAGTAGCGTTCGCAGCCTCCGGAAGTTTGATAGGCTTACACTCATATATATCACGATAAACTATAGCCACGCCACCATAGCCTTTAGGAGGCCAGGGACGGTCAGCGCGCCTAATTGCATAGCCAAGAAAGTTCAAAAGTCGGTTTGGCGTACACGGTTTTAACCACGTTTCGGAAAGTGCGACAAAATCATAGTTGAAGCGATCCATTTCCGAAAACAGTTCCACGGTTTTTGGTTTAACAGACTGAATGTTCAAAGCACATATCTTGATGTCCCTGCACCCGGCGGTCGTACTCCAGCTTCCTTTACGGCGTCTGGGGCCGCGCCTACGCTGGTAGGAGCGCCGGCCGCGGTGAGCGGGCCGAACCCGACCTGACCGAGGCGCCGCGGCACTGGCAGACAGGCCAAGGTCACCCACCCGCACCGCAGCAGCGGCACCGTCCCGGCCGGCCGCAGAATGCAGGGTACAGTGGGGCTGATCCAGGGTGGCCGTGACGTCACGATCAGCTATGGTAACGATACCAGCGCAAACACGTCGATGCTACGATTATGTGGCGGCTTCGCAAAGCTGACATGATTGGAGGGATTTGTCACAAGTTAGCAAGCAGTGCTACAACTTAAAGGAAATAGTTCACCTTCAACATTAGTTCTAAACTGAGATAGCAGTTTTGTAGCCCGTGTTGGGAAACTTATCTGCAAGTTGTCTTGACTGAAAAGACTCCAGCCGAATATATTTGAGTTTTTGGCGAAGGAATGCGGTGCTGGCGAAATATTGTTGTACTGGTTCTAGCCAGACTTGTCAATGATTCATATTTGTCATGAGTCGATTCACAGTGATTCACGGACCATAATGAATGATTCAATCATGATTCAATCACTCAACATTACCATAATGAATGATTCAATCATGATTCAATCACTCAACATTACCATAATGAATGATTCAATCATGATTCAATCACTCAATATTACCATAATGAATGATTCAATCTTGATTCAATCACTCAACATTAAAGGGAAGTGTCGACTCCTTTGTCTAATTCCTTTGATTTTGAATGTGCGACTAAGATTTTATGAGCGTGATAGGGAGGCCATGCTCTACCTGTGTGCCAATTTTCATGCACATCAGAATAGTCTGCTGTTTGACCTTAAACATATGACCTGCTCTAACTCCTTTGATTTTAAATGTGAGACACTAAGGTTTTACCAGAATGATCACTAGGTCGTGATCTATCTGTGTACCAATTTTGAAGCCAATCCAAATAGTCGGCGAATGTATTTCCGAATGTGAATATGAATGTGAGCCAATTGGACACGCGTGTTGTTTATTTTGATTATAAAATGATATTTATAATATTTATTATAATTGCAAATTCCAAGTTCCAAAAGCATTAATGACTTTACGTTTCACTTTATTAAGCGAATATAACATTTATTTTGATTTTGCATTAGGTATTCTTTTTTATAAAGCATGATGTGGAATAAAGCGGCGCCGATGCGACAGTGATATTTGGGACATGCGGAGGTCATGCAAATGTTTGTTTATGATTTAGTTTTTGATGTGGTATAGCCTAGAAATTAGGAAAAGGTGGGTACCTTTTGATAATTTTTCGTGTGAAAAAGGTGTGCGTGTACTGTGTGGTTTATGAACCAAAGTATGAGTTAGTTACCTTTTCTAAGTATTTAGGTACCCACCCCTAACCCTACCAGTTCCAAGGTATTCACCTAGTTAGGGCTGATTGAACAGTGGCTTTGTGCCCACTGGAGTTGGACACAAAGCCTCGCTTTCTTTACGCATAGATGAATTACAGGCTCAGGACACAGATCTCATATAATTGGTCATTAAGTGCCTGGTTTGTCCACAGGGCACAGATGAATGCTGGGCCGCTGGCATATTTTGTGGACAGTTTATGCTGTTCGACCAAAAAAGAATGATTCTTTGAGCAATGAATGATTCAATCAGCCTATTTTCTCTGTATGAATGATTCAATCAGTGACTCACAACAGGTTTGCGCATGAGGTGAATCGATTCATGAGTCATTCATTTGAAATAAGAATGATTCAATCAAAAGTAGTCGATTCACATTGAATCATTGACAAGTCTGGTTCTAGCCCGGGCAGAGGCTATACCATCAGCCAATCAGCTTGCAGCTGGTGCTAGCAAGCGAATCGCCGGCCGTCGGTTGGTACATCTCCAATGCGAGTCTATCTTTACGCGACTACTTTCGAATCTGATTGACTGAACCATTTTTTACATTCGCGTGACGGGACTCTGACTCAGAGAGTATGCATATAGTTTTGATAAACAATACAAATTTACGACCTTCTGTCCTGAATCGGCGCGATATAAGGCCATTTTTGAAATATACAAATAAATTGTATTAAAAAATATAATCAAATCGTGTTGGGTAAAAAAAATTCAAGGTGAACTATTTCCTTTAATACTGCAAAGCAGCGCATCCGCGGAAGCGGAGGTGCCATGCAGGTTTTTGTTACCATGGCAACCACCGCGACTCAACTAATCCAACATCTGACATTTTTTTATATTAGCTATAATGTTTAAAATATTAAACGTCCGTCTCACTATTTTACAACAATTCAAATCAAATACACATTTCGTTTTGTATGATTTCACTCTTTGAATTCAGTACGCCAGCCTTTTCTGTTTTTTGTAAGATTATAATTGATATAGTTTTATGCACTGGAAGTACCTATACTAAAGCAATAGAGACCTAGTATTAAAACTAGAATCTAGTGAGTAAATAGTGACGTAGAAACGAGACAGCCTGTTGTTTTATGACCTTGGGCTGACTCACCCGGTCACGTGACCAGCTGCGGCCGGCGAAGGACAACTACCAGGGTTGCGGTCCCTGCATGTCCTGACTCCTGTTCATTTCAAAGCAAAGCTTTAAGTATTCTTTCAGATTCGGAAATAACGCTTAAGACAGACCGCTTGGTTCCCGACCCAATAAGGGCGCTTTACTGGTTTATACACGAAGGGGGAGGCAAATGGGTCCAAACATAAATTATCGGAAAACATCTATCAATCCACCCGTAAGGTGGCTTACGGTACCCGCACGTCAAATCGCGCAAGAAATTCCCCGACCCCTTTCGATTTCGATGAAATTTGGGGCACGTGTAGTACCCTATGAACGATCATCGTGCACACACTTTTAGCTTCATTCGACCTCTGAGGTCAGAGTTACTGGGCATCTTAGGTCGCACGTGTTTGCCGACATTGTATTATTCAAACGTGCATATATTGGCAAAACAAAATGTGCTAGGAAGGCGCGGTTGCTACCAGAGCACAGAGATATGATCGGACTGCGTATTGTACCCGATGCACTTCCATGACCTAAATTTGACCTTTAACCTGACGAGGTCAAAGTCCACAATTCAAGTTTGTATTAGGTTTGCCTGCCGCCCAAAAATGCACCAAAATTTAACACGAGTGTTAAAAAATCGTCTCAAAGCATGTGTAAAAGAATGGCAGACACTTACAAACTGTTTAAGATATGGGTATAACTATGTCGCGCCGGTTGAACGTGCCCTGTGGGTAACTTCTATGAATTGATTATCTCTCAGCAAGGATTAAAAATACATGTTCCCCCATTACACCTGGTAACAAAATAGGCGCACAAGTTACCGGTGGTGCCCACAACGTAACTGCACAGTTTCAAGACAAGCCCCGACTTGACATCATCTCGCCGTCGCGCCGCGGGCGGCGCGACCCCGCGCCGGCGCGACATAGTTATGTTAACCCATATCTAAAAAGTTTTAAGTGACCGCCATTCTTTTGCACATGCTTTGAGAGGATGATCTAACCACGCTCGGGTTCAATGTTGGTGGATTTCGGGTCAGGCAAACACTGTAATAACTGAAATTTTGACTTTGACCTAAGTCAGGTCAAAGGTCATATGAAGTTCATATGAAATCATGGAGGTACATAGCAATGGATGCTCATTTTCCTATCCAATGGCGGCGCAGTCCGCAACTTCCTAGAACAATTTCTCGCCAATATATGCACTTTTGAATGATAAAATGTCGGCAAAAGCGTGCAACCTAAGATGACCCGTAATTCTGACATCAGAGGTCGAATGGAGCTAAAGTTTGTGCATGATGATTGTTCATCGGGTACTACACGTGCCCCAAATTTCATCGAAATCGAAAGGGGTCGGGTTCAGAACTGCTCACTCCTGTGCGATCTGACGTGGAATGACCCTTACGGAATTAGGCTTAAACGGAAATAAAGCTATTTTTCCACAAACATGGAGTTAGGACTTGACATGGGAGGAATCACTCAGCTTATAGGTAAATCCAATAATATTTCGCATACAAATGTTTATAGCCTAAGTTGTTTCAAGTTGATGGGACTTTAACATTAGTTCTGACTTCTGGGTTGAGATAGCCAAGTTAGTGGCTATATAGTGAAATTTAGGAAGGTAGCATTTAAAAAAAAAACACAGTTATCTGGTCTTAGAGAAATTCAAGTTTGATTTCTAAATTGTGGCCTTTATAGTAAGGTCCAACCTTATTTGGTAGTTTTGTTTCGATGACGTCATCTCTCGTCACCGCCGTTTGTGCCTACCTGTTACAAACACACCTTGACGGTCTGGTTTGTTGCGATTCTCTATGATCATGCTATTGCATTTACCAACAGGTCCATTTTTTTCCTATCAATATATTTAATAATTATGTTGTGATTTTCGTTTAAATTATTTTCTTCGAAAGCGCTTAGGTATTTTCGAAACCCGTGATAAACTTGTTTGTATTTTAGTCGCAAGAAGTGTCTGAAAACATTGTGCCATATCATTTGGCAGCTTAAAGGGAATAGGTCACCTTGAAAGTTGTCTTGAAATTCAACTATACGATGCATCTTGATATCAACACTACGAATATGACTTTCGTTTGGACAGCTGATGGATATATGTGGAGCAAGAAGTAAGTTTCTCTTTGCATTTCACGAGAAATCGTGCGACAGCAGCTGGCGTTCTGGCTCTGCCTGACGTCAAGTACAGGTTCTGACAAGGGGCCGCCGCGCCGCCCGGGCGGCTGAGCGGATATTAATGAGGCGTCGTGATCAGAGACTACGTGCCAGAGAGTGTACCTGCCTCCGGCGGCGAGCGTTCATGTCCCGATCGTGGCCCGGAACAGCGGAGATGAAACCGGGCCCACTAGTCCCTGTGTCGAAATTACTTAACGTAGGGAGGTAATTCTTTCACCACAACCCATTTTTAGATCTGCTCTACAAATCTGCTATCTCAGTCCAAAACCCCATGTTAAGGGTGAACTATTCCTTTTAACCTGCGCCGTGCCGGTGCTCGACGCCACCTTCGCCGTGCCGGGGGGGGGGGGGGCGTTTCGACGCCCCCTCTAACTCGGCTCCTATAGAACGTAGGCAAAAACCGAAACACCGTTCGAAAGCTCGTCACAATGCATTTTGAAACTATTTCAGGCATTTTTTTTCTCAGGTCAATATTGAAGTCACCAGAGGTCATCAAGGATCAACTTTTCCAGTTTTAGGACTTCGCTCCAGTAAATCCCAGATATCACAGGAACTATAATAGATAGGAACAAACGGGAGAAAAAAAAAACAATGGAAAGCTATTGAAAAATGCAATCGGTAAAGTGTCCTCAGATTTGAGCTAAGTTCAATAGTTACGGCTCCAGAGCTCATCAAATGTCAAAACTCCTCTTTTTTAGCAAAACAGTTTTCACAAATATATTTCTACCTAATAAAGATGCGGCAAACATTGTGACACCATCGTGTTTGTCTCGTCAAGGCGCTTCGAATCATATTCATGATGACCAGGTTAGGTCAACTTAAAAATTTAACCTCAGGTCAAGGTCAAGTGGTGACCCAAGTAGGTCATGTTGCACAATGGGAGACGTGCCTCGACGAGACAAACTCATTGGTGCCAGTTTCACGTCTCTATCTTGATTGTGTTGCGAGTTATTGACAACAAAGTGTTGGTGACCTCGGATGACCTCAGCTGACCCTGTAGGGGTTACTGAACCAAAATTGCACCTGAGTCTTCAAGAATGGCCTATAATAACATAATACAGAAGTAATTGGGCTGATATCATGTGTATCCTCAAAATAGGAAGCATTTGAATTTGAAGCATTAGGAAGCCCATTGACTTATAATGGGAGGTCACGAAATTGACACGACCTTAGGTCACCGATATCGAAAATCCGAGATACACGAATTGTAGGTACCATTGCCCTTATGAAATTAAGTAAGTACGAAATCGATCGGCCACAAAATGTGGCTGTGAGACGACCGCATACTTTGTTGGAGGTGAGGTCACGTGACCTGGTCTGGTGACCTGACCTGGTCTGCATGACCCGTGATCAAAATTTGTACCATATGTGGGCAATTGATGCCTCAACAGCTGTGCCAAAAACGGCGGGGCTGCGCGCCGACCTTTTTTCGCTATCCTCGAAAAACCTTAAAGGAAATAGTTCACCTTCAACATTAGTTTTAAACTGAGATAGCAGTTTTGTAGCCCGTGTTGGGAAACCCCTATCTGCAAGTTTTCTTGGCTGAAAAGACTCTCCAGCCGAACATATTTGAGTTTTTGGCGAAGGAATGCGGTGCTGGCGAAAGATGTTGTACTGGTTCTAGCCCGGGCAGAGGCTATACCATCAGCCAATCAGCTTGCAGCTGGTGCTAGTAAGCGAATTGCCGGCCGCCGGTTGGCACATCTCCAATACGAGTCTATCTTTACGCAACTACTTTCGAATCTGATTGGCTGAACCATTTTTTTACATTCGCGTGACGTCAGGACACTGACTCAGAGAGTATGCATATAGTTTTTATAAACAATACAAATGTACGACCTTCTGTCCTGAATCGGCGCGATATAAGGCCATTTTTGGCAATATCAAAATAAATTGTATTAAACAATGTAATCAAATCGTGTTGGGTAAAAAAAATTAAAGGTGAACTATTTCCTTTAAGGGGGGCGTCTCAGCGCGCAGTGCCGCCCCCCCCCCCCCCCCCGGCACTGCGCGGGTTAAAGGTTTTCTCTATTGCTCAATAATGACGTCATCACCCTAAATTGTTGCTGGTTTATTTCCCTTTACTTGGTGAAAGCCTATTCTGTGGACCAGCCTATTCATCTACCAGCCTTTGGTCGTTGGTTGCACGGTCAGCAGCAGATGGGTCCGTTTGGTTTGCGGTCTCAGGGACCTGGCTATCAGATTGAGACTTGCCGGCTGGCGACCCTGATTTGGCGCTGTGTGGGCCGTGTCATCGCGTTCACAGAGTCGGTGGATTTTGTCGGCAGATGATGGATCGATTCACATGATTTCATAAATATTTATATTTACCTATTTTTGTTTTATTCCGGCTATTATTATTATTATATATTTATTCTAGCTATTAATATTTGTTTCTTCTTCAACTTGGGTCATGCCATGCTTATACCAGAGCAAAGCGGCATTGCTGAATCTAGACTGCAATTTAATTTTACATTTGAGACATCAGTGGGGCTTTCTAAGTTTGAGGGGGGCAGAGGGTGATTATTTCACCTTAAACGGCATCGTAGCTCCCCTTGTCATAGCGTTGGCAGTATAAACCATGGGCATAGCGACAGCGAGCGACCCATATGGGTCTGAGTTTCTGATGTCCTGATGTTGGCGTTCACAGGGAAAACTGCGTTCGATATACCGGACATCAACGATCTGAAGGACGTCATGGGGAAATGGGATCCCAGAACCTCGGCGATGTTTGAGCAGTTCCAACAGCAGCCACAGCAGCAGCAACCGCAACCGCAGCCACAGCCACAGCCACAGCAGCGGCAGCAGCAGGTTATGTCACACAGAGCACCGAACTACTACCAGCATCCGAGTCCATTATCAGTACCGCAGCCCTACTCGCCGGAATCGGTCAACACCAACTCGCCGCAGCAGGTGAGATCATGGGTCAGGTCAAGGGTCAGGTCATGGGTCAGGTCATGGATCAGGTCATGGATCAGGTCATGGATCAGGTCATGGGTCAGGTCATGGGTCAGGTCATGGGTCAGGTCATGGGTCAGGTCATGGATCAGGTCATGGGTCAGGTCATGGGTCAGGCCATGGATCAGGTCATGGGTCAGGTCATGGACCAGGTCATGGGTCAGGTCATGGGTCAGGTCATGGGTCAGGTCATGGGTCAGGTCATGGGTCAGGTCATGGGTCAGGTCATGGGTCAGGTCATGGGTCAGGGCATGGGTCAGGGCATGGTCAGGTCACATGTCAGGTCACGTGTCAGGATGCATCTCCTCTCTCCAAACTGGAGCCAAGTGCGTCTTGACCGGTTTATACGAGTTGATGACCTGCAGCATTTGATGTCCAAATTTATGTCGCACGGGAATTGTCTTCAAGAACGTCATTTCAATTTGGAAGCAATATATTTCATGGAGTATATGGAGCCCCAGCCTTGCATGAAATATCACGAAATACAGCAAAAGCGATGAATCTTGTGTCCATATTGGCAAGCCGTTTTGGTGCATTTGAATGAATGTCCATTATACATCAGATGACACGAGGAACGAGCCGCCTGCGAGCCATATATACTGACGGCTGCGTGTTATCAGCAGATGGTGCCGGATCCACAACTTAACGTCTACAGCAGCCCCCAGCACCCTCAGTACCAACAGGTAACAACACAATACGTCTACAGCAGCTCCCAGCACCCTCAGTACCAACAGGTAACAACACAACACAACGTCTACAGCAGCCCCCAGCACCCTCAGTACCAACAGGTAACAACACAACACAACGTCTACAGCAGCCCCCAGCACCCTCTGTACCAACAGGTAACAACACAATACGTCTACAGCAGCCCCCAGCACCCTCAGTACCAACAGGTAGCAACACAACACAACGTCTACAGCAGCCCCCAGCACCCTCAGTACCAACAGGTAACAACACAATACGTCTACAGCAGCCCCCAGCACCCTCAGTACCAACAGGTAACAACACAACACAACGTCTACAGCAGCCCCCAGCACCCTCAGTACCAACAGGTAGCAACACAATACGTCTACAGCAGCCCCCAGCACCCTCAGTACCAACAGGTAACAACACAATACGTCTACAGCAGCTCCCAGCACCCTCAGTACCAACAGGTAACAACACAATACGTCTACAGCAGCCCCCAGCACCCTCAGTACCAACAGGTAACAACACAATACGTCTACAGCAGCTCCCAGCACCCTCAGTACCAACAGGTAACAACACAATACGTCTACAGCAGCCCCCAGCACCCTCAGTACCATGTAACAACACAACACAACGTCTACAGCAGCTCCCAGCACCCTCAGTACCAACAGGTAACAACACAATACGTCTACAGCAGCCCCCAGCACCCTCAGTACCAACAGGTAACAACACAACACAACGTCTACAGCAGCCCCCAGCACCCTCAGTACCAACAGGTAACAACACAACACAACGTCTACAGCAGCCCCCAGCACCCTCAGTACCAACAGGTAACAACACAACACAACGTCTACAGCAGCTCCCAGCACCCTCAGTACCAACAGGTAACAACACAATACGTCTACAACAGCTCCCAGCACCCTCAGTACCAACAGGTAACAACACAATACGTCTACAGCAGCTCCCAGCACCCTCAGTACCAACAGGTAACAACACAACACAACGTCTACAGCAGCTCCCAGCACCCTCAGTACCAACAGGTAACAACACAACACAACGTCTACAGCAGCTCCCAGCACCCTCAGTACCAACAGGTAACAACACAATACGTCTACAGCAGCCCCCAGCACCCTCAGTACCAACAGGTAACAACACAACACAACGTCTACAGCAGCCCCCAGCACCCTCAGTACCAACAGGTAACAACACAATACGTCTACAGCAGCCCCCAGCACCCTCAGTACCAACAGGTAACAACACAACACAACGTCTACAGCAGCCCCCAGCACCCTCAGTACCAACAGGTAACAACACAATACGTCTACAGCAGCCCCCAGCACCCTCAGTACCAACAGGTAACAACACAACACAACGTCTACAGCAGCTCCCAGCACCCTCAGTACCATGTAACAACACAATACGTCTACAGCAGCCCCCAGCACTCTCAGTACCAACAGGTAACAACACAATACGTCTACAGCAGCCACGAGCACCCTCAGTACCAACAGGTAACAACACAATACGTCTACAGCAGCCACGAGCACCCTCAGTACCAACAGGTAACAACACAATACGTCTACAGCAGCTCCCAGCACCATCAGTACCAACAGGTAACAACACAACACAACGTCTACAGCAGCCCCCAGCACCCTCAGTACCAACAGGTAACAACACAATACGTCTACAGCAGCCCCCAGCACCCTCAGTACCAACAGGTAACAACACAATACGTCTACAGCAGCCACGAGCACCCTCAGTACCATGTAACAACACAACACAATGCGTCTACAGCAGCCCCCAGCACCCTCAGTACCAACAGGTAACAACACAATACGTCTACAGCAGCCCCCAGCACCCTCTGTACCATGTAACAACACAACACAATACGTCTACAGCAGCCCCCAGCACCCTCAGTACCAACAGGTAACAACACAACACAACGTCTACAGCAGCCCCCAGCACCCTCAGTACCAACAGGTAACAACACAACACAACGTCTACAGCAGCTCCCAGCACCCTCAGTACCAACAGGTAACAACACAATACGTCTACAGCAGCCACGAGCACCCTCAGTACCAACAGGTAACAACACAATACGTCTACAGCAGCCACGAGCACCCTCAGTACCATGTAGCAACACAACACAACGTCTACAGCAGCCCCCAGCACCCTCAGTACCAACAGGTAACAACACAACACAACGTCTACAGCAGCCCCCAGCACCCTCAGTACCATGTAACAACACAACACAACGTCTACAGCAGCCCCCAGCACCCTCAGTACCAACAGGTAACAACACAATACGTCTACAGCAGCTCCCAGCACCCTCAGTACCAACAGGTAACAACACAACACAACGTCTACAGCAGCCCCCAGCACCCTCAGTACCAACAGGTAACAACACAATACGTCTACAGCAGCTCCCAGCACCCTCAGTACCAACAGGTAACAACACAACACAACGTCTACAGCAGCCCCCAGCACCCTCAGTACCAACAGGTAACAACACAACACAACGTCTACAGCAGCCCCCAGCACCCTCAGTACCAACAGGTAACAACACAATACGTCTACAGCAGCCACGAGCACCCTCAGTACCAACAGGTAACAACACAATACGTCTACAGCAGCCACGAGCACCCTCAGTACCATGTAGCAACACAACACAACGTCTACAGCAGCCCCCAGCACCCTCAGTACCAACAGGTAACAACACAACACAACGTCTACAGCAGCCCCCAGCACCCTCAGTACCAACAGGTAACAACACAATACGTCTACAGCAGCCACGAGCACCCTCAGTACCATGTAACAACACAACACAACGTCTACAGCAGCTCCCAGCACCCTCAGTACCAACAGGTAACAACACAATACGTCTACAGCAGCCCCCAGCACCCTCTGTACCAACAGGTAACAACACAACACAACGTCTACAGCAGCCCCCAGCACCCTCAGTACCATGTAGCAACACAACACAACGTCTACAGCAGCTCCCAGCACCCTCAGTACCAACAGGTAACAACACAACACAACGTCTACAGCAGCCCCCAGCACCCTCAGTACCAACAGGTAACAACACAATACGTCTACAGCAGCCACGAGCACCCTCAGTACCAACAGGTAACAACACAATACGTCTACAGCAGCTCCCAGCACCCTCAGTACCAACAGGTAACAACACAACACAACGTCTACAGCAGCCCCCAGCACCCTCAGTACCAACAGGTAACAACACAATACGTCTACAGCAGCCCCCAGCACCCTCAGTACCAACAGGTAACAACACAACGTCTACAGCAGCCCCCAGCACCCTCAGTACCAACAGGTAACAACACAATACGTCTACAGCAGCCCCCAGCACCCTCAGTACCAACAGGTAACAACACAACGTCTACAGCAGCCCCCAGCACCCTCAGTACCAACAGGTAACAACACAATACGTCTACAGCAGCCACGAGCACCCTCAGTACCAACAGGTAACAACACAATACGTCTACAGCAGCTCCCAGCACCCTCAGTACCATGTAGCAACACAACACAACGTCTACAGCAGCCCCCAGCACCCTCAGTACCAACAGGTAACAACACAACACAACGTCTACAGCAGCCCCCAGCACCCTCAGTACCAACAGGTAACAACACAACACAACGTCTACAGCAGCCCCCAGCACCCTCAGTACCAACAGGTAACAACACAATACGTCTACAGCAGCCCCCAGCACCCTCAGTACCAACAGGTAACAACACAACACAACGTCTACAGCAGCCCCCAGCACCCTCAGTACCAACAGGTAACAACACAATACGTCTACAGCAGCCCCCAGCACCCTCAGTACCAACAGGTAACAACACAATACGTCTACAGCAGCCACGAGCACCCTCAGTACCATGTAACAACACAACACAACGTCTACAGCAGCCCCCAGCACCCTCAGTACCAACAGGTAACAACACAATACGTCTACAGCAGCTCCCAGCACCCTCAGTACCAACAGGTAACAACACAACACAACGTCTACAGCAGCCCCCAGCACCCTCAGTACCAACAGGTAACAACACAATACAACGTCTACAGCAGCCCCCAGCACCCTCAGTACCAACAGGTAACAACACAATACGTCTACAGCAGCCACGAGCACCCTCAGTACCAACAGGTAACAACACAATACGTCTACAGCAGCCCCCAGCACCCTCAGTACCAACAGGTAACAACACAATACAACGTCTACAGCAGCCCCCAGCACCCTCAGTACCAACAGGTAACAACACAATACGTCTACAGCAGCCACGAGCACCCTCAGTACCAACAGGTAACAACACAATACGTCTACAGCAGCCCCCAGCACCCTCTGTACCATGTAACAACACAACACAACGTCTACAGCAGCCCCCAGCACCCTCAGTACCAACAGGTAACAACACAATACGTCTACAGCAGCCCCCAGCACCCTCAGTACCAACAGGTAACAACACAACACAACGTCTACAGCAGCTCCCAGCACCCTCAGTACCAACAGGTAACAACACAATACGTCTACAGCAGCCACGAGCACCCTCTGTACCATGTAACAACACAACACAACGTCTACAGCAGCCCCCAGCACCCTCAGTACCAACAGGTAACAACACAATACGTCTACAGCAGCCCCAGCACCCTCAGTACCAACAGGTAACAACACAACACAACGTCTACAGCAGCCCCCAGCACCCTCAGTACCAACAGGTAACAACACAACACAACGTCTACAGCAGCTCCCAGCACCCTCAGTACCAACAGGTAACAACACAATACGTCTACAGCAGCCACGAGCACCCTCTGTACCATGTAACAACACAACACAACGTCTACAGCAGCTCCCAGCACCCTCAGTACCAACAGGTAACAACACAATACGTCTACAGCAGCCACGAGCACCCTCTGTACCATGTAACAACACAACACAACGTCTACAGCAGCCCCCAGCACCCTCAGTACCAACAGGTAACAACACAACACAACGTCTACAGCAGCTCCCAGCACCCTCAGTACCAACAGGTAGCAACACAATACGTCTACAGCAGCCACGAGCACCCTCTGTACCATGTAACAACACAACACAACGTCTACAGCAGCCCCCAGCACCCTCAGTACCAACAGGTAGCAACACAACACAACGTCTACAGCAGCTCCCAGCACCCTCAGTACCAACAGGTAACAACACAATACGTCTACAGCAGCCACGAGCACCCTCAGTACCATGTAGCAACACAACACAACGTCTACAGCAGCCCCCAGCACCCTCAGTACCAACAGGTAACAACACAATACGTCTACAGCAGCCCCCAGCACCCTCAGTACCAACAGGTGACAACACAACACAACGTCTACAGCAGCCCCCAGCACCCTCAGTACCAACAGGTAACAACACAACACAACGTCTACAGCAGCCCCCAGCACCCTCAGTACCAACAGGTAACAACACAATACGTCTACAGCAGCTCCCAGCACCCTCAGTACCAACAGGTAACAACACAACACAACGTCTACAGCAGCTCCCAGCACCCTCTGTACCATGTAACAACACAACGTCTACAGCAGCTCCCAGCACCCTCAGTACCAACAGGTAACAACACAATACGTCTACAGCAGCCCCCAGCACCCTCAGTACCAACAGGTAACAACACAATACGTCTACAGCAGCCCCCAGCACCCTCAGTACCATGTAACAACACAACACGTCTACAGCAGCCACGAGCACCCTCAGTACCAACAGGTAACAACACAATACGTCTACAGCAGCTCCCAGCACCCTCAGTACCAACAGGTAACAACACAACACAACGTCTACAGCGGCCCCCAGCACCCTCTGTACCATGTAACAACACAACGTCTACAGCAGCTCCCAGCACCCTCAGTACCAACAGGTAACAACACAATACGTCTACAGCAGCCCCCAGCACCCTCAGTACCAACAGGTAACAACACAATACGTCTACAGCAGCCCCCAGCACCCTCAGTACCAACAGGTAACAACACAATACGTCTACAGCAGCCACGAGCACCCTCAGTACCAACAGGTAACAACACAATACGTCTACAGCAGCCACGAGCACCCTCTGTACCATGTAACAACACAACACAACGTCTACAGCAGCCCCCAGCACCCTCAGTACCAACAGGTAACAACACAATACGTCTACAGCAGCTCCCAGCACCCTCAGTACCAACAGGTAACAACACAATACGTCTACAGCAGCTCCCAGCACCCTCAGTACCAACAGGTAACAACACAATACGTCTACAGCAGCTCCCAGCACCCTCAGTACCAACGGGTAACAACACAACGTCTACAGCAGCTCCCAGCACCCTCAGTACCAACAGGTAACAACACAATACGTCTACAGCAGCTCCCAGCACCCTCAGTACCAACAGGTAACAACACAATACGTCTACAGCAGCTCCCAGCACCCTCAGTACCAACAGGTAACAACACAATACGTCTACAGCAGCCACGAGCACCCTCAGTACCAACAGGTAACAACACAATACGTCTAC
This sequence comes from Chirona hameri, assembly GCA_036785665.1. Classification (NCBI taxonomy): domain Eukaryota; kingdom Metazoa; phylum Arthropoda; class Thecostraca; order Balanomorpha; family Balanidae; genus Chirona; species Chirona hameri. The sequence continues at coordinate 34,057 of JAXIVJ010005797.1, forward strand.
AGCAGCCACGAGCACCCTCTGTACCATGTAACAACACAACACAACGTCTACAGCAGCCCCCAGCACCCTCAGTACCAACAGGTAACAACACAACACAACGTCTACAGCAGCTCCCAGCACCCTCAGTACCAACAGGTAACAACACAACACAACGTCTACAGCAGCTCCCAGCACCCTCAGTACCAACAGGTAACAACACAACACAACGTCTACAGCAGCCCCCAGCACCCTCAGTACCAACAGGTAACAACACAACACAACGTCTACAGCAGCCACGAGCACCCTTTGTACCATGTAACAACACAACACAACGTCTACAGCAGCCCCCAGCACCCTCAGTACCAACAGGTAACAACACAATACGTCTACAGCAGCCCCCAGCACCCTCAGTACCAACAGGTAACAACACAACACAACGTCTACAGCAGCTTCCAGCACCCTCAGTACCAACAGGTAACAACACAATACGTCTACAGCAGCCCCCAGCACCCTCAGTACCAACAGGTAACAACACAACACAACGTCTACAGCAGCTCCCAGCACCCTCAGTACCAACAGGTAACAACACAATACGTCTACAGCAGCTCCCAGCACCCTCAGTACCAACAGGTAACAACACAATACGTCTACAGCAGCCCCCAGCACCCTCAGTACCAACAGGTAACAACACAACACAACGTCTACAGCAGCCCCCAGCACCCTCAGTACCAACAGGTAACAACACAATACGTCTACAGCAGCTCCCAGCACCCTCAGTACCAACAGGTAACAACACAATACGTCTACAGCAGCTCCCAGCACCCTCAGTACCAACAGGTAACAACACAATACGTCTACAGCAGCCCCCAGCACCCTCAGTACCAACAGGTAACAACACAACACAACGTCTACAGCAGCCCCCAGCACCCTCAGTACCAACAGGTAACAACACAATACGTCTACAGCAGCTCCCAGCACCCTCAGTACCAGCAGGTAACAACACAATACGTCTACAGCAGCTCCCAGCACCCTCAGTACCAACAGGTAACAACACAATACGTCTACAGCAGCCCCCAGCACCCTCAGTACCATGTAGCAACACAACACAACGTCTACAGCAGCCCCCAGCACCCTCAGTACCAACAGGTAACAACACAATACGTCTACAGCAGCTCCCAGCACCCTCAGTACCAACAGGTAACAACACAATACGTCTACAGCAGCCCCCAGCACCCTCAGTACCATGTAGCAACACAACACAACGTCTACAGCAGCCCCCAGCACCCTCAGTACCAACAGGTAACAACACAATACGTCTCAGCAGCTCCCAGCACCCTCAGTACCAACAGGTAACAACACAATACGTCTACAGCAGCCCCCAGCACCCTCAGTACCAACAGGTAACAACACAATACGTCTACAGCAGCTCCCAGCACCCTCAGTACCATGTAACAACACAGCGTCTACAGCAGCTCCCAGCACCCTCAGTACCAACAGGTAACAACACAATACGTCTACAGCAGCTCCCAGCACCCTCAGTACCAACAGGTAACAACACAATACGTCTACAGCAGCCCCCAGCACCCTCAGTACCAACAGGTAACAACACAACGTCTACAGCAGCCCCCAGCACCCTCAGTACCAACAGGTAGCAACACAACACAACGTCTACAGCAGCCCCCAGCACCCTCAGTACCATGTAGCAACACAACACAACGTCTACAGCAGCCCCCAGCACCCTCAGTACCAACAGGTAACAACACAATACGTCTACAGCAGCTCCCAGCACCCTCAGTACCAACAGGTAACAACACAACACAACGTCTACAGCAGCCCCCAGCACCCTCAGTACCAACAGGTAACAACACAATACGTCTACAGCAGCCACGAGCACCCTCTGTACCATGTAGCAACACAACACAACGTCTACAGCAGCCACGAGCACCCTCAGTACCAACAGGTAACAACACAATACGTCTACAGCAGCTCCCAGCACCCTCAGTACCAACAGGTAACAACACAATACGTCTACAGCAGCCACGAGCACCCTCAGTACCATGTAACAACACAACACAACGTCTACAGCAGCCCCCAGCACCCTCAGTACCAACAGGTAACAACACAATACGTCTACAGCAGCTCCCAGCACCCTCAGTACCATGTAGCAACACAACACAACGTCTACAGCAGCTCCCAGCACCCTCAGTACCAACAGGTAACAACACAACACAACGTCTACAGCAGCCCCCAGCACCCTCAGTACCAACAGGTAACAACACAATACGTCTACAGCAGCTCCCAGCACCCTCAGTACCAGCAGGTAACAACACAATACGTCTACAGCAGCTCCCAGCACCCTCAGTACCAACAGGTAACAACACAATACGTCTACAGCAGCCCCCAGCACCCTCAGTACCATGTAGCAACACAACACAACGTCTACAGCAGCCCCCAGCACCCTCAGTACCAACAGGTAACAACACAATACGTCTACAGCAGCTCCCAGCACCCTCAGTACCAACAGGTAACAACACAATACGTCTACAGCAGCCCCCAGCACCCTCAGTACCATGTAGCAACACAACACAACGTCTACAGCAGCCCCCAGCACCCTCAGTACCAACAGGTAACAACACAATACGTCTCAGCAGCTCCCAGCACCCTCAGTACCAACAGGTAACAACACAATACGTCTACAGCAGCCCCCAGCACCCTCAGTACCAACAGGTAACAACACAATACGTCTACAGCAGCTCCCAGCACCCTCAGTACCATGTAACAACACAGCGTCTACAGCAGCTCCCAGCACCCTCAGTACCAACAGGTAACAACACAATACGTCTACAGCAGCTCCCAGCACCCTCAGTACCAACAGGTAACAACACAATACGTCTACAGCAGCCCCCAGCACCCTCAGTACCAACAGGTAACAACACAACGTCTACAGCAGCCCCCAGCACCCTCAGTACCAACAGGTAGCAACACAACACAACGTCTACAGCAGCCCCCAGCACCCTCAGTACCATGTAGCAACACAACACAACGTCTACAGCAGCCCCCAGCACCCTCAGTACCAACAGGTAACAACACAATACGTCTACAGCAGCTCCCAGCACCCTCAGTACCAACAGGTAACAACACAACACAACGTCTACAGCAGCCCCCAGCACCCTCAGTACCAACAGGTAACAACACAATACGTCTACAGCAGCCACGAGCACCCTCTGTACCATGTAGCAACACAACACAACGTCTACAGCAGCCACGAGCACCCTCAGTACCAACAGGTAACAACACAATACGTCTACAGCAGCTCCCAGCACCCTCAGTACCAACAGGTAACAACACAATACGTCTACAGCAGCCACGAGCACCCTCAGTACCATGTAACAACACAACACAACGTCTACAGCAGCCCCCAGCACCCTCAGTACCAACAGGTAACAACACAATACGTCTACAGCAGCTCCCAGCACCCTCAGTACCATGTAGCAACACAACACAACGTCTACAGCAGCTCCCAGCACCCTCAGTACCAACAGGTAACAACACAACACAACGTCTACAGCAGCCCCCAGCACCCTCAGTACCAACAGGTAACAACACAACACAACGTCTACAGCAGCCCCCAGCACCCTCAGTACCAACAGGTAACAACACAATACGTCTACAGCAGCCACGAGCACCCTCAGTACCATGTAACAACACAACACAACGTCTACAGCAGCCCCCAGCACCCTCAGTACCAACAGGTAACAACACAATACGTCTACAGCAGCCACGAGCACCCTCAGTACCATGTAACAACACAACACAACGTCTACAGCAGCCCCCAGCACCCTCTGTACCAACAGGTAACAACACAACACAACGTCTACAGCAGCCCCCAGCACCCTCAGTACCAACAGGTAACAACACAACACAACGTCTACAGCAGCTCCCAGCACCCTCAGTACCAACAGGTAACAACACAATACGTCTACAGCAGCTCCCAGCACCCTCAGTACCAACAGGTAACAACACAATACGTCTACAGCAGCTCCCAGCACCCTCAGTACCAACAGGTAACAACACAACACAACGTCTACAGCAGCCCCCAGCACCCTCAGTACCAACAGGTAACAACACAACACAACGTCTACAGCAGCCCCCAGCACCCTCAGTACCATGTAACAACACAACACAACGTCTACACCAGCTCCCACCACCCTCAGTACCAACAGGTAACAACACAACACAACGTCTACAGCGGCTCCCAGCACCCTCAGTACCAACAGGTAACAACACAATACGTCTACAGCAGCCACGAGCACCCTCTGTACCAACAGGTAACAACACAACACAACGTCTACAGCAGCCCCCAGCACCCTCAGTACCAACAGGTAACAACACAATACGTCTACAGCAGCCCCCAGCACCCTCAGTACCAACAGGTAACAACACAACACAACGTCTACAGCAGCCCCCAGCACCCTCAGTACCAACAGGTAACAACACAACACAACGTCTACAGCAGCCCCCAGCACCCTCAGTACCAACAGGTAACAACACAATACGTCTACAGCAGCCCCCAGCACCCTCTGTACCATGTAACAACACAACACAACGTCTACAGCAGCCCCCAGCACCCTCAGTACCAACAGGTAACAACACAACACAACGTCTACAGCAGCTCCCAGCACCCTCAGTACCAACATGTAACAACACAACACAACGTCTACAGCAGCTCCCAGCACCCTCAGTACCAACAGGTAACAACACAATACGTCTACAGCAGCCACGAGCACCCTCAGTACCAACAGGTAACAACACAATACGTCTACAGCAGCTCCCAGCACCCTCTGTACCATGTAGCAACACAACACACGCACGCACCCACACACAGACACAGACTCAGACACACACACACACACACACACACACGCGCGCACTCACAACAAACACAGTGCATAACGACACACGCACACACGAACGCACATATTACAACGGGCTCTGCCACTCCGACGTGTGCACGGGTATAATTGTCACAGAATCTGCAGAAATCAAGGCTTTACATTATACTATGTTCTGTTGGGCCCGTATATATAATATTAGTGTTGTTGATGATGGTGATGGTGATGATGATTACCATGATGTCGATGATCATCATGGTGCTGAAATGGTGAAGCTGGTGATCATATTGCTGCACATAGCCACCGATGGTCATGCTGGCAGTGACAGTGGTTTGGTGTCACATAACCTCATCAGCTGCGGCGTCCAATCATGAATATCCACCACAGCGATGATGGCAGTGACGATGTCTGTCCGTCTGTCCGCGATGATGGCAGTGATAATGTCTGTCTGTCTGTCCGCGATGATGGCAGTGACGATGTCTGTCCGTCTGTCCGCGATGATGGCAGTGACGATGTCTGTCCGTCTGTCCGCGATGATGGCGGTGACGATGTCTGTCTGTCTGTCCGCGATGATGGCGGTGATAATGTCTGTCCGTCTGTCCGCGATGATGGCGGTGATAATGTCTATCTGTCTGTCCGCGATGATGGCGGTGATAATGTATGTCTGTATGTCCGTCTGCGCCACAGATGCTGTCGCCGCCGCACAACGACCCTAATCTGGGGGCCAGCGCCGCTCCCAGCGTCGAAGACGTGTTCAGCAACTTCCCAGTGGTCAGTCAATGACGTCACACTGTCACGCTGTCATATGACGTCACACTGTTACGCCATCAGATGACGTCACACTGTCACGTCATCAGATGAAGTCACTGCCAGCTGTTGTCTCACAGCGACGCGGTGATGAGTGTTGTTTTATTATGATTGCTTTCGTTTAAATTTGTCTCACTTTAAGTTGATTGCGATTGATGCTATTTTTAATTCAGCTGAAATGTTATTTTATTTTGCATCTGTTTCAGAAATAACACTCTGGTTTTCATTATTTTTCATTGATTTTGACGTTCAATACGTAATTGACTGGTTTGGGCTGAAGCTTGGGTTAAATTTGAACATCAGTTGGGTGAATTTGTCGGTGAACTGCGTGTAGGTGTCGCTGCTATGTCTGCGCCGTCGGAGTGGGGTGCCGCTGCCGGTAGCGCTGCTGCCTAAATGTGTACAGATGTCGCCCTGGTCTGTGTACACCGGGTATAGATGTCGCTGACGTCTTTGTACACTGGGTATAGATGTCGCCCTCGTCTGTGTACACCAGGTGTAGATGTCTCTGACGTCTGTGTACACCAGGTGTAGATGTCTCTGACGTCTGTGTACACCAGGTGTAGATGTCTCTGACGTCTGTGTACACCGGGTATAGATGTCGCTGACGTCTGTGTACACTGGGTATAGATGTCGCCCTCGTCTGTGTACACCGGGTATAGATGTCGCCCTCGTCTGTGTACACCGGGTGTAGATGTCGCCCACGTCTGTGTACACCGGGTATAGATGTCGCTGACGTCTGTGTACACCAGGTGTAGATGTCTGACGTCTGTGTACACCGGGTATAGATATCGCTGACGTATGTGTACACTGGGTATAGATGTCGCCCTCGTCTGTGTACACCGGGTGTAGATGTCGCCCTCGTCTGTGTACACCGGTGTAGATGTCGCCCTCGTCTGTGTACACCGGGTATAGATGTCGCCCTCGTCTGTGTACACCGGGTGTAGATGTCGTCCTCGTCTGTGTACACCGGGTATAGATGTCGCTGACGTCTGTGTACACTGGGTATATATGTCGCCCTCGTCTGTGTACACCGGGTGTAGATGTCGCCCTCGTCTGTGTACACCGGGTGTAGATGTCGCCCTCGTCTGTACACCGGGTGTAGATGTCGCCCTCGTCTGTGTACACCGGGTATAGATGTCGCCCTCGTCTGTGTACACCGGGTGTAGATGTCGCCCTCGTCTGTGTACACCGGGTGTAGATGTCGCTGACGTCTGTGCCCGTGTGTGTCGCCAGAGCCAGACCCAGCTACCGTTGCCAGTCTCGCAGCTGACGACCCCCAGTAGCACAGCCGGTCTGGGTCATCACGGCTACGGCGGCTTCCAGTCGCAAATGATGGTCAGTCTTGGCCAGTGGTCAGCAGTACGTGTCGGGTCTGTCAGGGATCAGGGCTGTCAGGGGTCAGGGATCAGGGCTGTCAGGGGTGACGGGTCAGGGCGGTCAGGGGTCAGGACTGTCAGGAGTCGGAGCTGCCAGGGATCCGGGCTGCCAGCGGTCAGGGCTGTCGGAGTTAGGGCTGTACGGGTCGGAGGCCAGGACTATCAGGGGTCGGGCTGTCAAGGGTCAGGGGTCAGGGGTCAGGACTGTCACGGCTCAGGGTTGTCAGGGGTGTCATGAGTAAGGGATGCCACGGGTCAGGGCTGTCAGGATTGTCAGGATCGTAGCAATACGATTTGAATTCTCTACTTGATCTTCAAATGTCTTAATTTGTCAAAATCGTTTATAAGTTTGCTTGCTGTAAAGACCTACACAGGTTTTGGAGATTGCTTGCACTTAACAATGACATTCAATAGCCACGTGTCTATGTCTTACTGGGCACCCGATGCATAGTTCGTGTGCAGTTGCTGTGTATTTGGCGTGTGTAGTTGCTGTGTATTTGGCGTGTGTAGTTGCTGTGTAGTTGCTGTGTAGTTGGCGCGAATGAACCTGGCGTGCCACACTTATGTCGCTGCTGAGCTGTGCTGATCCTGATTTTCCGGTCAGGATTTGAACACCTTCGTCAGTCCGCCTGAACACCAACAACGGGTAAGTTTGACCAGCCGCGCCGTGTTGCCAGACTGTACCCAGTGTTGCCAGACGGCACCCAGTGTTGCCAGACTGTACCAAGTGTTGCCAGACTGTGTCCAGTGTTGCCAGACTGTGTCCAGTGTTGCTAGACGGTGCCCAAAGTTGCCAGACTGCCCAGTGTTGCCAGACTGTGCCCAGTGTTGCCAGATTGTACCAAGTGTTGCCAGATTGCACCAAGTGTTGCCAGACTGTGCCCAGTGTTGCCATACTATGTCTAGAGTTGCCAGACTGTGCCCAGAGTTGCCAGAGTGTGCCCAGAGTTGCCAGAGTGTGCCCAAAGTTGCCAGACTGTACCAAGTGTTGCCAGACTGTACCAAGTGTTGCCAGGCTGTGCCAAGTGTTGCCAGGCTGTGCCCAGAGTTGCCAGAGTGTGCCCAGAGTTGCCAGAGTGTGCCCAGAGTTGCCAGAGAGTGCCAGGTTGGCCGTTAAGTCTGTGGCGTGGACACACCCGGACTCACACCCACACACACGCACGCGCGCGCGCACACACTCAGAGCCAGAGGCTCTTCAAAACAAGTTATATACAAGGGAAGTGCTCCAAAATTGGAACTGGTGTACATGGGTGCCATTTACCCGCAGTCTCGAGGGACAGAGAAAAACAAAAATACCGTTTGAAAGCTCGTCAAAATAATTGTGAAGCTTTTTCGTGGATTTGTTTTTACTCAGGTCAATATTGAGATCACCAGAGGTCATCAAAGGTCAGGTTTTCCGGTTTTAAGAATTCGCTTCGAACACCCCAAAATGTGTCGGTAACTATGATAGCTAGGAATAAACGAAAACAAAATTGAAAGCTCTTGCAAAAATGCAATCGCCATTGGTGTCCTCAAATTTTAGCTTAGGGCAATAGTTTAGGCTTCAGAGGTCATCAAAGGTCAAAAGGGCTATTTTTGGGCACAATTGTGTTTTGCAAATATATTTATACCTAATAAAGATAAGGCAATAATTTTGACGTCACCGTGTTTGTCTCGCCAAGGCGCTTCGCACCATATTCGTATTGACCAGGTTAGGTCAACTTATAAATATAACCTCAGGTCAAGGTCAAGTGGTGACCCAAGTAGGTCATGTTGCATATTGGGAGACGTTTCACGCTGAGACAAACACATTGGTGCCGGTTTCACCCCTATCTTTAGTTTGTCAAGAGTTATTGACAAACAAATGTTTGTGACCCGGATGACCTCGGCTGACCCTGTAGGTGTCACTGAACACAAATTGCACCTGCTTCATCGATAATGGTCTATGATAACATGATTCAGAAGGAATTGGACTGCTATCATGCGTATCCTCGGAATAGGAAGCATTTCAATATTTTCCCGTTCACTTATAATGGGGAGGTCACGAAATTTGCACGACCTTAGGTCACATATGTAAAATATCGAGATAAACAATTTGTAGGTACCTGTGAGCTTATGACATTATGTGAGTTTGAAACCGATCGGCCAACAACTGTGAAATGGATGGATGGATGAAAAGGTGAATATTTCCCTTGAGTGGATATTGCTGTCTCTGCACATACGCACGTGTCTGTGTGATTACAGTAATTGCGCCATATTATTGACGGTCAATGAACCGGTGTCTGTTGCAGGAGTCGGGGACAGCCGAGATGCTGACAGATGAAATGGTAAGCAACATAACATAACATAACATAACGTGACATGACATGACATGTAACACGTGAGGTTAGGTCAGCCGTCAGGTGTTACAAGTAATCAACATTTATTTATTGCACAATGCTCAAATAAACAACGACAAATACTGTGGAACAATACCAGGTATATACATAACAACAATGGAGATCAAGACACGATGGAGATGCAACTGGCATTTCGTTTCGTTCGTTCTCCGTTTGTTGTTTGTTTACGGCTTCGAAATGTGCCGCAATGTTCATCAATGTTCATTGCCAATCAATGTTAATCAATGTGCATTGCCATTTGGTTTTCGGCATTGCTTTTACAGCGTCTCCGGCAGCGGTCTTGTAATACTATTTTGGACTATTCGCTTCTTTATGGTTTTCCGTATGATATTTGCATCACTGGATTTCTTCTCGCAGAAGTCCATGTGAAAATCGCGTGATTTATGCATCGTGACATGTCCATTTGAGCGAGAAATCTGTCTGAGGTCGTTTACGTGAAACTACACGTCATAATATTGCAAATGATGGAAATGTTGAAAATAACGTCAATTAATTAATATTATAATAATATTTAATAATATTTAAATTAATTCATTATTAATGAAATTAAACATTACATCTTAGCCAGAGTAGGTGTATCAAGAATGATATCCGAAACACTAAATAATTTGTATCATCTATTTTCTGGTATATAAAATAGATGTTATATATTAACGACAAATATCTGCTATCAACGCAACAAATTGGTTATTGGTAGAGCCTCGAAAACACGTCCTGCTTATCGAACTGATCAACTCTAACTGCTGACCCGTGGTCTGCTCTCATGGTACCCATGGTCCCATGGTACCCATATATACCCATGGTCTGCTCTGCCTGCCGGTAGGGATGCAACGGGTTCGATGGTAAGAGTATAGTAGAAGTATAGTAGTAGATATAGGTGATAGTGAGATAGTATAGTATCTAGTGTAGTGATAGTTGAGTAGTTATAATATATGATAGTATATTTGAGTGTGATATAGTATAGTATAGTGTATAGTTATATATATATATCTAGTATTAGTATATATATATTATAGTATTTATATATATATATATATATATATTATATATATATATATATATATTATATATATAATATATATTATATATATAATATATATATTATATATATATACTATATAGTATAATATATATATATATATATATAACTATATTATATAGTATATATATATAATTATAATATATATATATATAATATATATATATATTAATATATATATATAATATACTATATTATACTATTATACTATAATACTAATACACTAACTATACTATATAATATTATATACTATATATATATCTATATAATATACTATAATATATATATATACTAATACTAATATAACTATATATAATACCTATACTATAATATAATATATATCTATAACACTATATTACTACTATCATACTATCTACTATATATACACCTACTAATCATCTACTACCTATACTACATATCACTATACTACTATAATAATTAATAACTACTATATATGTGTGTGTAGTGTGTAGTACAGCCAACATTCCGGGAACAAAGAAAGTCAAAGCACGTTATTGTTCATGTCCCCATTACCATAAGCAAGGGCATGTTTTTACCTTGTCAACATAGACCCCCTGTAGTGCCCCGTCGCCAGAAATAGACCACTGCCGGGACGCGAACCCGGGCTTCTGGTGCTCTCATGTGCTACCTCCCTTGGTCACTGTGTCAGCACCGTATGCCCTGCTCGTTGCAGCTGCAGAATCTCATGCAGGCCTTACCGGCGCACGCCTTTGAGGGAGACAGCGTCCAGGGACCTGACCGCGTCCACCGCGCCCCACGCGGCGTGGTGCGAGGTATCGGCACTACCGCTACCGCCACCGCCGACTCCGCCGCCGCCGCCGCCGGGCAGCAGAGCGGCGACCAGCTGGCGGCGGACCTCAACAGGCTGAGTCTGGGCGGAGGAGGCGGCGGAGGACAGGGCGGAGGACAGGGAGGACCGGGAGGACAGACGGAGCTGACCCGTGCTGCCGACACCAGCCGGCCAGAAGTGCAGGTCAGTACGGCGACACGGGCGAGAAATGGCTCGCTTTGATGGCGGGTCCGGTGCCTGGCGATGCGTTTCTGAGGCATTACTGATGTGCAACGATGCGTCTCACATCTTCGACATACTGACACGCCATACTGCTGGATATCTGCTTCTGCATATCGTCACTAATTTGTGTCTCACAGTGTACACAGACGTCAGCGACATCTATACCCGGTGTACACAGACGTGGGCGACATCTATACCCGGCCGAGCACAATCCTGTGTTGCCTATGTAAGAACATATAGCGACTGACCTATAGCTCACCCCGTGTGACCCATCTGACCTTCGTGACCCTTCTGACCCACGTACCCTATGTTATCCGCAGCTGGCATACGGTAACGCCGACAGTCTGTACCTGTTCGCCGCCACGGGGGATGAGAACTTCCTCCTCGAACGCTACCGCTGCCTGGTTGGCATGGAGAACTACGACGGAGACAAGTAGGTGGCGCTGTACCGCCGAATCGAGGACACTTCGCTGAGAGCTGAAACGATCACCAGATAGCCCACCCCGATAGACATAGCATAGTTTAACATCGTATTCCATCAAAGTTTGGTATTTCTTAATGTGTTCATGTATTATGTTTATGAATACTGAATAATGGTGTAAGATCACGGAGCTTTAACCCGCCATTGACTAGGGGGGAGGTTAACGCCCCCCCCCCCCCCCCTCCCTGATGAACTTTCGTAATAGCTCACAAACCAATAGAGCTATCAAGTGAAACTTCGGGTACCTTTTTCTAAATCACGTTTATGTCTTCTGTGAAAAATAAAGCAATTTCGTCGAACAAAAATCGAGTTATAGCCAATTTAGTGGTCACTACACACAAGTTTTACACCAAAATCAGTTCATCTTTAACGGACCGTACAAATGCCATATTTAATCCGCGCACTACAGAGGGGGGGGGGGTGATTTCCGCCCCCACCTCAGGTTTTTCTCAGATATGCAAAAACGGCGGCTCGCAGCGCCGCCGGGTTTTGGCACACCTGTTAGGACATCAATTGCGCACACTTTGAAGAAAAAAATTAGCCTCGGGTCATCTCAGGTCAGGTCACCAGACCAGGTCAAGTGACCCCACTTCCTAAAACGTTTGCAGTTGTGCCAAAGCCAGCGTTTCTCAGCGATCAGTTTGAAACTTACAGGGTGTCATGAGGATATAAGTGCTTACAATTCGTTTATCTCGGAATTGTTATATCGGTGATTTAAGGCCAGTTCAATTTCGTGACCTCATAATAAATCCATGGGGAAATATTAAAATGCTTCCTATTTCAAGGATATGCATGATATTAGCCCGATTACTTCTGGATCATGTTATTATAGGATGTTCTTGATGATCCAAGTGTAAGTTGTGTTCAGTGACCCCTATAGGGTCATTTGAGGTCATCCGAGTTCACCATCACTTGTTTGTAAATAACTCGCGACATAATGAAGATAGAGAATTAAAACCAACATAAATGTGTTTGTCTCGTCGAGACACGTCTCCCTATATGCAACATGACCTACTTGGGTATTGACCTCAGGTCAAGGTCACGTGAGCTGTGGTCAAATTTATTAATTGACCTAACAAGGTCACCATTTATATTCTTTTAAGCACCTTGAGGAGACAAACACAATGGCGTAAACAGTTTTCCGTTAGCTTTATTAGGTTAAACGTTATTAGCGAAAAACGGTTTGCAAAACAAAACAAAAAACAAATCCCCATTTTTGGCCTCTGGACTCTGGAGTCTCAAATATTGACCCCAGATCAAATTTGAGGACATGATGTCGATTGCAAATTTCAATGGCTGGCGATCGCTTTTTCCTGTTTGTTTCTAGCTAGCATAGTTCTCGAGATATATGGGAATGTCTGGAACGAGTCCTAAAACGGGAAAAACTGGAAAAATTGACCTTCGATGACCTCTGGTGACCTCAATTTTGACATGACCGAAACAAAATACAGAAATACTTTCGATAGAACTTTTATCAAGCTCTCAAACGCCGTTTTCCGCTTGTCGCTATGTAGCGTAGTTTTCGAGATCTCACGGTGGGGGGGGGGGGGGGCGGAAATCAACCCCCCTGCAGTTCGCGTTCGTCGCAAACTCCCTGCAGTGCGCGGGTTAAGCAAAATTCAATTGAAAAACGTCAAAAGATAGCAAATGACCAGGGCTACAACATGGCTATCTCGGATTTTTGAAAATATTGTTTTTGGAAAAAAGTGGGAAAATGTCACAAAATCAAATTTTTCCTAGATATTAAAAAAACGGAATATTTATAAGAGAACCACATATGGGAAACTACCATACGAAATTTCAAAATTATATCACCATTTTTGACTGACTTATGGCATCTAAAGTATGGGTAACTCATGACGTCATATTTTGAAATTGCGTTTTTGCGCTTTTATTGACCAGATACAGACAAATAAATGCCACCACTGTATTTCTGGGACAAAACGGTATGGCAACATGCCTTTTTTATTTAGATTTATGAATAAATTTGTTTGACTTTCAGTGACCTGAACTTGACATTAACTTCACGTGAATGAAGTCAGGTGGTAAAATGACTTACTATCGAAGTCTGCGTGAAAAAAAACATGTGTTGCATGACTTTCGTAGATATTTTGCGCATAATGACCGTTTGTGACCTGACCTTGACCTTGACCTTGACCTTGGCTAACAATCTCACTTTAGGTCATGCGGGATGTTGTGCATCATACTTTTGGCAGCACTTTGTCGTAATCGATGGCTTTGGATGGAAAGTATGTCCCATAAACTCAAATAAGTATATTTTGGCCTTTGACCTGACCGTGACCTGACATTTGACCTCACGTAGACATTTGTGAGTATGCTTTAGTTTCGCCTCATTGAGAGCTTTCGATTGTCGTCTTGCGCGTCTCGCTGCGATCATTGGTGCGGAAGATAACCAGGGGGCGTTTAACGCCCCCCCCCCCCCCCCCCCCCTCCCAAGTCAATTGTGTTCTGCTGAGACCCCAGTAAATGCTGGGTTAACACACGCACTGAAGAGGGGTATTCCACTAACGTGCGGTGGAGAGAGGGGAACACTTTTTAGCCTCCCCCTGCAATCTCCGAAAGTGTGGGAGCTGGAACGATCCAACTTACCGGGTAGGTAGGTTCTATGATGATCTACATTTTCTGAAATTTTGGTGACCTTAGGTCAATATCTTCAAGGTCAAACGAGGTCACGAAGGTCAAATCTGGCCAAATGTCACCATTTTGGGAATTTGACCTCCGTGACGTCACAAGTTACCAAGCAGGGTGTCCAAAGTTGTGTTCTGGGATGAACATTGACATTGGCTACCGAATATCGTTTGAATGATCCCGATCCGACTGGTGGTTCCGAAGATATCGCTTCGCCGACCTCGATTCTGGCCTCCATCTTGGACTTCAAATCCATATAACTCAAAAATGTCCCGACCGATTTTTTGTTGTTGTTGCGTCAAACGATCCGCTATTGTATTGGCTTAAATTTCGCACAAAACCCACCTCCTGCTCCGCTTCGTTTGTGATCTATTCACGAAAAAACATATGGGGGGCACAAAAGTCCCCCTTCCCATCCAGTGTGCGTGTTAAAGATCTTAGGCCCAGCGTTCCGTTCTAATTCACCTATTTGTCACCATTACCCACATATTTGTCAAAGTCATTTTCTTGGTATCCTCAATTATTTGTATGCCTTTCTCATGACCATGCAATGCCAAGTTGACGGCATTGCTTTGCTTCCGGTATTTTTTCTTCTCATTTTATGACAGTGCACTTGAACCCGGACCCGCGAAAGTAGTTTTGTGTTTCTGTACCGAGAGTTGTTCCTGGTTCCTCTTTATCTCACATCATCGTGCCACTGAACTCGGTAAAAGTTTTTATGGTGCCGGGGTTCGAACTCGTACCCTGTCGATAACTGGGTGGGTGTTGGTGTCGACAGTGTGCTGCACGTAGCAGCCATGTACCAGAGCACCAAGGCGCTCTCCGGTCTGCTGGAGGCCATCTCCGGCCTGACAGAGGAGCGTCGCCTCACCATGATTGACAGCGCTAACGGGAGCAGGCAGGTGAGCTTTTCTCGGTGTCATTCATTCGCTCCTCTAGTAATTATGCGCCACTGTTTTTCTACTATCACTGAACCTCGATACCTTTCCGTACAAAATGCACGCCCATTATATCATGGTACGTTCAATATATTGAAATGCCAGAAGTGTAAACCTCGGTACCTGGCACAAAGGGAAAGTATCTTACTGCTGTGTCAGCCCAGCGCTCAATGTGCCCGGTCTTCTCTGTGTAGCACCCCCCCCCCCCCCCAATCTCTCTTCAGACACCACTGCACCTGGCCGTGCTCAAAGGCGACCTGGAGTGCGTCGAGCTGCTGCTGCAGGCCGGAGCGCAGAGCCACCTGGTGGATAGCGCGGGAAACACGGCCGTCCACCTGGCGGCGCAGGCGGGCAGCGGCGCCGTGCTCTCGGCCCTGCTGCAGCAGCTGCGGCAGCGCGGCCAGATGGCGAGGATGCTGCAGCAGACCAACTACCGCGGCCTCAACGCGCTGCACGTGGCCGTCCAGGCGGAACAACAGCAGGCGGCCAGACTGCTGTGCGAGGCAGGCGCCGACGTCAGCGCGCCCGATGATACGGAGGGGCGCTCGCCGCTGCATCTGGCCGTCCAGGCCAGGGATGTCGCCATGAGCAGGCTGCTGCTGCGGCAGGTTAGTGAACAGTGACTATAAATCAGTTGATCGGGACAGCGAGGGAGGTAGAGGCTGTTTAACATGCACGTGAGATGTCGTATATATCGGGACATACCGAGGTCACGAAGTCGGCCAAGGGCTTTTCGACTTGGACGAGCTCATGATCGGCGGCTTTTTCGACTCCACTTCTATGCTATGCTACGGCAGGTATATGCTTACACTGCGTACAAGCAGAGGTGTATTCCAAACATTTTAATTTCCAGTTTATCTCTTAACCCTCGCCCGGGTAGGGCAAAATCACTACGTGTTCGGGTAGGGGGTGGGTACGACCCCCCCCCCCCCCCCCCCCCTTAGCGTTTTGCCCCTAATTGAGCTAGAGCTTCGCGTCAAAGACGAGCGTGTTGCTTGTGACGAGAGGAAGCCGTTGATACCCGATTTTAAGGTCTTTGGTTATTAGGTGACCTCTGAGGTCATGTCAATGACCCAAAAGTCATGAAAAATGTAAATGCGTATAAATTGAATTTTATAGAGCTAGAATCGTGAATTAGCATATCACAATGCTTAATGGGTGCCACATTCGTAATCAGCGTCACAAAATGTCCTAAAAACTGCCAAATTCCACAAAGGTCATGTCAGGTCATGTTAGGTCACTGACCTCGGTTGACCTGTGGAAGCGCCAGTGGAACATGACCCCAGTGGAACATATAATTATGTAAAATGGATCCCAAATTTGAAATCAGCGTCACAAAATGTCAGAAACCGCCAGAAGCCCAAAAAAAGTAATCTGAGGTCATCGGAGGTCAATGACCTCAGTTGACCGTTGAAAAGGTCAATCGAGGTCACAATATCAGTGGAAACCACAACTGTCACCTGGAAACACATGTACATATGCTCCTGAACAACAAACACTCGAAAACTGCACAAGTTACAAGCATCGATACTGCGGGACGCCAGTTGCGCCTGACATGACCTTGAGAAACAGATCATAGGTCACGGGTCATGTAGGTTAGAAATTCAAAATTTTCAGAGTAGGTGGGAAATATTTCACAAAGTTACTGAAAGTTGCATCGAAATCGGTTGGAAACTACGGAGTTATTCCATAAAAACCGAGGGGGATGGCATCCACCCCCCCCCCCCCCCTACCCGGGCGAGGGTTAACCCGCGAGTTACTGGGGTATATGTCGGGGGGGCTATTTTTGCCCCCCTCGGATCTCCGGAACTACCGGACCGAATGTAAACATTCAAACAGCATTCGATAGCCCTGGTAAATTTATCGAGGGAAACATAATATTGTTGACCTCGGGGTCACCGATGACGTCATAGGTCAGGTCAAGTACAAAATGTTTTACCGTGTCAAAAGGTCTCGATGGATGGAATTGTCGCGCAAAATTGCGATATTAAACGCATAGGCTGTCGATAAATCGGTATGATTCGTGTGTCTGACACTTCTAAGTACCTTTCTAAGCTGTTTATGACCTTGGGTCAGGTCAAGGTCATCCGAGGTCACGAGATTAAACTGCAGATTACAGTCATTAGGCGTTGTAAACACATGTTTATGGGTTTGTTTTTCGTCTAGAACGCGAAAAATAACCTTAGAACATTGTTTGTTCCATATAAATAGAAGTAAAAAGCAAAAATGGAAATGCTTTTTTATGCATAGTAATGCCGTGAGAGGTGGTTGATTTTTGTTATTTGAAGGTCATAAGTCAGTCATTTTTGAAGATATCGACTTCAAATTTGGTACAAATATTCACCGTACACGTCTCGATCACATATATTCCGTTTTTTGGATAGTTCTGATTTTTCTTGAAAATTTTGTTAAAAAGTATTTGGATTTCTCAAAATTTTGAATTCCAAACAAACTGAAAATTCCGAGTTAGCAGTTTGATAGCCTGGTCGATTGTCAGTAGTTTCTTGTAAGACAATTGAGTTTATCTTAAACATCGTACCTTTGACAGCGTTTTCCGCAAACCATTATTTTGCAACAAAAAACGAAGAACATGACGTCACTCTGACGTTATTCCCGGTTGACCTATCATAACCTCATATTTTTCCTTTTGCCAACATGTGTAGAATTGATGTGAGAGAAGGTGCTGCAAGTTTGGTGACGATATCGGTGTTCGTTTAGGAGTTATTGCAAAATAGAGTAACATCATCGGTCCCCACCTCTAACTCCTCTTTTCGGCCACCAGGGCGCGGTGGTGGACGCGCTGACGTTTGGCGACGTGACGCCTCTGCACGTGGCCTGCAAGCTGGGAAACCGCCGGCTGGTGGCTCTGCTGGTCTCCAATGGCGCCGACCCGAGGCGGCAGAGTGTGGAGCGCCAGCTGGCGGCCGGCTCCGGCACCGAGAGTGGAGATGATGAGCCCGACGAGAGGGACGGCGCCGATGAGGAGGACGACGACCGACTGGACGCGTTCCTGTACGCCGAGATGGCCGGAGACCCCACGGTGAATGGAGGGAGGGGAATTGAAACCCGGCCGGCAGCGGAGCGTGGCGAATTGAAACTCGGGCGGGAATGGAGAGCGGGGAATTTAAACTCGGACGGGAATGGAGGGCGGGGAATTGAAACTCGGACGGGAATGGAGGGCGGGGAATTTAAACTCGGACGGGAATGGAGGGCGGGGAATTTAAACTCGGACGGGAATGGAGGGCGGGGAATTTAAACTCGGACGGGAATGGAGGGCGGGACATTGGGTCCCTGAAAGCCGGGGTGCAGGAGGGAAGGCCGGGTTGCAGGAGGGAAAGCCGGGGTGCAGGAGGGAAAGCCGGGTTGCAGGAGGGAAAGCTGTGGTGCAGGAGGGAAAGCTGGGTTGCAGGAGGGAAAGCCGGGGTGCAGGAGGGAAAGCCGGGGTTCAGGAGGGAAAGCCGGGTGCAGGAGGGAAAGCCGGGTTGCAGGAGGGAAAGCCGGGGTGCAGGAGGGAAAGCCGGGTTGCAGGAGGGAAAGCCGGGGTGCAGGAGGGAAAGCTGGGGTGCAGGAGGGAAAGCCGGGGTGCAGGAGGGAAAGCCGGGTTGCAGGAGGGAAAGCCGGGGTGCAGGAGGGAAAGCCGGGTTGCAGGAGGGAAAGCCGGGGTGCAGGAGGGAAAGCCGGGATGCAGGAGGGAAAGCTGGGGTGCAGGAGGGAAAGCCGGGGTGCAGTAGGGAAAGCCGGGGTGCAGGAGGGAAAGCCGGGTTGCAGGAGGGAAAGCCGGGGTGCAGGAGGGAAAGCCGGGGTGCAGGAGGGAAAGCCGGGGTGCAGGAGGGAAAGCCGGGGTGCAGGAGGGAAAGCCAGGGTGCATGAGGGAAAGCCGGGTTGCAGGACGGTGAAACTGGTGGTTTCATGCCCTGAGATTTGTTCGTTTTAACCGCAAAATTTGCTTTTTTCTTCGGAATTGCTCTGCATGTCTTGTTAGAGATTGTATTGCTTATCGCGAATGGCAAGAATCATTAGTATTGTTGGATTCAAGTGTAAAAATTGACAGTTCATTCCCAGTATTCTCCATCTTGATCCAGTCATACTGATTGTAACATCCGGTTGTATGTCTGCCTGTATTCAGCTGGAGCAGATTCTGCGTGGTCGTGTTCAGCTCCCGACCGACGAGACAGAGGACCAGCCGCAGCAGCAGCAGCAACAACAGCAGCAGCAGCAACAGCAGCTGGTGGCAGCGGCCGTCGTGCCCCCGCCAGTCGCCGTGGCCGCCGGGAAGAAGGGGGACATGGACGACAGCGGAATGGACTCTGGCCTGGGCATCACCCAGGAGCTGAGCTCGGCCTGCGATCTGAGCTCCGCCGCTGACCTAGGCGGCGCCACCGGCGGACAAAAGACAGGTCAGTGGTGGCACTGGCCAAACCACAATGGACAACACCGATTACCTGGAGCGGGCAAATCACAAACAGTCTGCCAAAACTGAACATGTTGGCTTTCGTTTTCGTGCATTTGAAGAACTTCTTTCAAAACAACTTGTCCAAAGTAAAAGATTCCAATCTATTACCCACATTGTGTTAACACGCACACTGGAGCTACTAATATGCCACTAATGCCACTAAGTATGCCACTAACGCGCACTGGAGAGGGGACACTTTTGTGCCCCCGCCCCCCCCCCCCCCCCTTGAGATCTCCTAAAATATGAGAGCTAGAATAATCAAACTTAAGTGGCAGCCAGGTGCTAGGATGATCTACATTTGCTGAAATTTGGGTGACATGACGTCAATATCTTCAAGGTCAAACGAGGTCACGAAGGATCTGGCTAAATGTCACTATTTGGGGAATTTGAACTCTTTGACGTCACAGGTCACCAGCAGGGTGTCCAACATTGTGTCCGGGGATGAACATTGACATTGGCTACCGAATATCGTTTGAATCATCCCGATCCGATGTTGGTTCCGAAGATATCGCTTCGCCGACCTCGATTCTTTCCGCCATCTTGGACTTCACATCCATTTAACTCGAAAATTTACCTTCCGATTTTCTTTTTTTGGGCGTCAAACGAACCCCCCTCCCCCCCCCCCCCCCCCCCAACTTAAAAACTGAGGTTTTTCTTGAATAACTTTTACACATGCGGCGCATATTGCTTAAATGTTCGGTAGCTGAATTTACAACAATTATATGTATGCTGTAAACATTTAATTGAAATTGGTTAAGTAGTGTGGGAGATAATCATGTTTGGATGACTTCATGTTGGTGAAAAAAAAAACGATACAAAATGGTAGAAAACAGAGTTTTAAAAGAAATTGCAAACGCAATTCACAAAAGATACAAAATGGCATTCTCTTTAAAATGGCAATATTGGATTAAACCTTTTGTTTTAAATCCCCACAAAATCAAGATTTTCAAAGATGTTAGAAAAACCGGAATATATGTGAGAGAACTGGGTATGGAAATACCCATACCAAATTTCAAAGCAATATCTTCATTTTTGACTGAGTGATGGCTCCCTAAGTGTAAACAACTCATGACGTCATGTTTTTAATAACTTTTTCTTACTTTTTTGACAAGATACGAACAAATAATTACCTTTTTGTATTTCTGAGCCAAAACTGGTCTAGAAACATGCCTTTTTATTTACATTTATCAATTTCTAATTTTGAGGTTTTCTGAAGAGCAAAATTGCTGTTCTGGACGTGGTAAATCCGAGGTCATTCACTTGACCTGGAAGATCACCCGTTGACCTGAAACCCACAAATCGCATACTCTTAGATTCCGCTCATGACAGGCAAGATGCTGGTTCTTACCGCATTGCTCTAAGTTGCTTGGTTTGGAAGTTAACAAGGGGGCTGTCAGCCCCCCCCCCCCCCCCCGTAGGGCGAAGGTGAAAAAAGCTCCCGTAGGACGAGGGTTAAATGTCACATAAAAATACCGCCCTGCTCCGCTTCGTTTTCGAGCTGTTCAAGGAAAAACATGTGTGTGTGTGTTTTGGGAGGCACAAAAGTGCCCCTCCCTTCCAGTGCGCGTGTAAAGGGCATTCCCACCTTTCTGAAATTTGTCAAATATACGGCGTGTGTAGTGAAAACATACGAAGTAAGTGATGCTTAAAATGATGATGATTTTTCTGTCTCTCGAAAACGTCACTTAACTTTATAAAAAAATTAAGATTTCAAATTTGGGATGATGACATCATTATTGAGCAATAGAGAAACCCTTTAAGCTGCCAAATGATATGGCACAATGTTTGCAGACACTGCTTGCGACTTGAATACAAACAAGTGTTTTCTTATCACGGTTTTCGAAAATATGCGCTTTCGAGAAGAAGAAAAATGAAACGAAAATCACAACATAATTATTAAATATATTGATAGGAAAATAAGGACCTGTTGGTAAATGCAATAGCATTCCCCATTCACCTGAGCACCGTAGCTGAGATATTGATTACGCCGCACACAACACAGCACATGCCAGGCATACTTGTTCTTAAATTCGTATTCCATTAAAATCCGAAACATCAAAACCACTTGCATTCAAAACTCTTGACAGAGCTCCGATCGAGTCAAATGTCAGCACAGCGTGACTCATCACTCATCAATCGAACTTCGCGATCATAAAAAAATCAAAACGAACCAGACCCTCAGGGGTTATCTTTAAACAGTACACACGGCGGTGACGAGAAATGACGTCATCGGAACTTAACTACCAAATCAGAGTGGGCCTTACTAAGGCCCAAATTTAAAAATCAAACTTCAATTTCCCTAGGACCAGATAACTGTTTGTTTTAAATGCTACCTTCCTAAACTTCACGACATATCCACTAACTTGTCTAGCTCAACTCAAACCTAATGTTAAGGTGGGAATGTCCCTTCGATTGTCCACAAAAAGTTTGTGATCGTGCATATGCGTGTCGTGCTTCAAACCATTCAGTGTTTGACTGAATGGTTTGAAGCTGGCAAGCTTCAATCTAGCTTTAAAGGGACTGTCCCACCTTTTTGAAAGTGGTCGAATCACACTTAATTGTATGTCTACATGTCAGGCGAGGTTAGCTGAACATGTTCGTGAACTTTTTCCGAAAAAAAACTTATCTTGGAAGATATTCAACTTTTAGTTTTAAGCGGAAAGTTGGGTTGGTGACGTCATATGCTTTTATTTTTAATAACAGGGAAATCGTTTGTGCTGTCAAATGTATGGCTCAATTTTTGTCGACATCTATTACGCAGAAAAAGCTAACCACCCGGCGTCTAGATTGGTTAGCACTATCAGCTGGAGTTGTTGCAGCAGTTGGCCGCCAGGGACCGCTAGTGAGCCAGGGTGTTATGACGTCGCAAGCATATGGTACCACTAAATATTGATTGATTGATTGATTTATAAATAAATAAATATTTATCGCTAAATATTTAACTGGTACCATTTGCCTGCGACGTCATAACACCGTGGCTTTCTGTGAAGCGGTCCCTGGCGGCCAACTGCTGCATCAACTCCAGCTGATAGTGCTAGCCTCTAGATTGCGAACCACCCGGGGATCGATAAATGCAAGACGAAAATATTCCAAGGCTGACCTTAAAACAAGTCGTCTATCATTACTAGTTGGGTAAAGAGAGACGACGCTGTCGGTTTAGAGGCCCTATTCAAATACACATGGACCTTATTTTTTACAGATGTCAAAATCAAACTCGAATATCTTTTTGATTAGATCATTGTGGTTTGTTTTAACTGCTACCCTGCTTAATTTAAATGCCAAGCCATCAAAATGGCTATCTCAAATCAAATATGATGTTAAGGTGGGATAGTCCCTTTAAGTACCTTCAATTTTGATATACCTGTGATATGTTTCCTCAGACGGTGCCTGTGATGTGTTTCCTCAGACGGTGCCTGTGATATGTTCCCTCAGACGGTGCCTGTGATATGTTTCTTCAGACGGTGCCTGTGATATGTTTCTTCAGACGGTGTCTGTGATATGTTTCCTCAGACGGTGCCTGTGATATGTTTCCTCAGACGGTGCCTGTGATATGTTTCCTCAGACGGTGCCTGTGATATGTTTCCTCAGACGGTGCCTGTGATGTGTTTCCTCAGACGGTGCCTGTGATATGTTTCTTCAGACGGTGTCTGTGATATGTTTCCTCAGACGGTGCCTGTGATATGTTTGCTCAGACGGTGCCTGTGATGTGTTTCCTCAGACGGTGCCTGTGATATGTTTCCTCAGACGGTGCCTGTGATATGTTTCCTCAGACGGTGCCTGTGATATGTTTCCTCAGACAGTGCCTGTGATATGTTTCCTCAGACGGTGCCTGTGATGTTTCCTCAGACGGTGCCTGTGATATGTTTCTTTAGACGGTGCCTGTGCTATGTTTCCTCAGACGGTGCCTGTGATATGTTTTCTCAGACGGTGTCTGTGATATGTTTCCTCAGACGGTGTCTGTGATATGTTTCCTCAGACGGTGCCTGTGATATGTTTCCTCAGACGGTGCCTGTGATATGTTTCCTCAGACGGTGCCTGTGGTATGTTTCCTCAGACGGTGCCTGTGATATGTTTCCTCAGACGGTGCCTGTGATATGTTTCCTCAGACGGTGCCTGTGATGTTTCTTCAGACGGTGCCTGTGATATGTTTCCTCAGACGGTGCCTGTGATATGTTTCCTCAGACGGTGCCTGTGATATGTTTTCTCAGACGGTGCCTGTGATGTGTTTCCTCAGACGGTGCCTGTGATATGTTTCTTCAGACGGTGCCTGTGATATGTTTCCTCAGACGGTGCCTGTGATGTTTCTTTAGACGGTGTCTGTGATATGTTTCCTCAGACGGTGCCTGTGATATGTTTCCTCAGACGGTGCCTGTGATATGTTTCCTCAGACGGTGCCTGTGATATGTTTCCTCAGACGGTGCCTGTGATATGTTTCCTCAGACGGTGTCTGTGATATGTTTCCTCAGACGGTGCCTGTGATATGTTTTCTCAGACGGTGCCTGTGATATGTTTTCTCAGACGGTGCCTGTGATATGTTTCCTCAGACGGTGCCTGTGATATGTTTTCTCAGACGGTGCCTGTGATATGTTTCCTCAGACGGTGCCTGTGATATGTTTCCTCAGACGGTGCCTGTGATATGTTTCCTCAGACGGTGTCTGTGATGTTTCTTCAGACGGTGCCTGTGATATGTTTTCTCAGACGGTGCCTGTGATATGTTTCCTCAGACGGTGCCTGTGATATGTTTTCTCAGACGGTGCCTGTGATATGTTTCCTCAGACGGTGCCTGTGATATGTTTCCTCAGACGGTGCCTGTGATGTTTCTTCAGACGGTGCCTGTGATATATTTTCTCAGACGGTGTCTGTGATATGTTTCCTCAGACGGTGCCTGTGATATGTTTCCTCAGACGGTGCCTGTGATGTTTCCTCAGACGGTGCCTGTGATGTTTCTTCAGACGGTGCCTGTGATATGTTTCCTCAGACGGTGCCTGTGATGTTTCCTCAGACGGTGCCTGTGATGTTTCTTCAGACGGTGCCTGTGATATGTTTCCTCAGACGGTGCCTGTGATGTTTCCTCAGACGGTGCCTGTGATGTTTCTTCAGACGGTACCTGTGATATGTTTCCTCAGACGGTGCCTGTGATGTTTCCTCAGACGGTGCCTGTGATATGTTTCCTCAGACGGTGCCTGTGATATGTTTCCTCAGACGGTGCCTGTGATATGTTTCCTCAGACGGTGCCTGTGATGTGTTTCCTCAGACGGTGCCTGTGATGTTTCCTCAGACGGTGCCTGTGATATGTTTCCTCAGACGGTGCCTGTGATATGTTTCCTCAGACGGTGCCTGTGCTGTTTCCTCAGACGGTGCCTGTGATATGTTTCCTCAGACGGTGCCTGTGATATGTTTCCTCAGACGGTGCCTGTGATGTGTTTCCTCAGACGGTGCCTGTGCTATGTTTCCTTAGACGGTGCCTGTGATATGTTTCTTCAGACGGTGTCTGTGATATGTTTCCTCAGACGGTGCCTGTGATGTTTCTTTAGACGGTGCCTGTGATATGTTCCCTCAGACGGTGTCTGTGATATGTTTCCTCAGACGGTGCCTGTGATATGTTTCTTCAGACGGTGCCTGTGATATGTTCCCTCAGACGGTGTCTGTGATATGTTTCCTCAGACGGTGCCTGTGATATGTTTCTTTAGACGGTGCCTGTGATATGTTTCCTCAGACGGTGCCTGTGATATGTTTCTTTAGACGGTGTCTGTGATATGTTTCCTCAGACGGTGCCTGTGATGTGTTTCCTCAGACGGTGCCTGTGATGTTTCCTCAGACGGTGCCTGTGATATGTTTCCTCAGACGGTGCCTGTGATATGTTTCCTCAGACGGTGCCTGTGATATGTTTCCTCAGACGGTGCCTGTGATATGTTTCCTCAGACGGTGCCTGTGATATGTTTCCTCAGACGGTGCCTGTGATATGTTTCCTCAGACGGTGCCTGTGATATGTTTCCTCAGACGGTGCCTGTGATATGTTTCCTCAGACGGTGTCTGTGATATGTTTCCTCAGACGGTGCCTGTGATATGTTTCCTCAGACGGTGCCAGCCTGCCAGAGTCGGCCGTGCGGCGTCTGTCCTCACTGCTGGACGGTCCCGGCGGTTCGTGGCGCACAGTGGCTGAGCTGCTGGAGCTGGACCTGGAGACCGGCCAGCAGCACCACAGTCCCACCGTCTACATACTGCGCTGTGTCAAGGTCAGGGACGGGTCAAGGTCAGGGACCGGTCAAGGTCAGGGACCGGTCAAGGTCAGGCACCGGTCATGGTCAGGCACCGGTCATGGTCAGGCACCGGTCAAGGTCAGGGACGGGTCAAGCTCAGGGACGGGTCAAGGTCAGGGACGGATGAAGCTCAGGGAGGAGACATGGTCAGGGATGGGTCAAGGTGTGGGCATTCCTTAGCCGATACGCCAATCTGACCCCTGCCCGTGTCTGCTGTGTTTCAGAAATACGACAACCTTTCTCTGAACTACCTGGCTAGGGTGCTGGGCACTCTCGGTCTCACCGAGGCCCAGCGTGTTGTGCTGCAGCACACCGGCCAGTAGACGACGCACGCTGATTGGTCCAGAGCCGGCGTTGCTGCACGCTGATTGGTGGAGAGGTGTCGTGTTGACACGCTGATTGGTGGAGACCAGAAAACGGCTCGGCATTAGTGGTGAGACTGGACAATGGGCCGGCATTGGTGGATAATCTGAGAAACGGTCGCTGAATGGTGTATAATTCGATAAACTGCCGCTGATTGGTGGAGAGACAGATACGGACTATGTGGATTGGTGGAGACTGCGGCCGGAAGAACCACACGCACACACACGCACACGCACACGCACACGCACACGCACACGCACACGCACACGCACACGCACACGCACACACACACACACACACACACACACACACACACACACACACACACACACACACACACACACACACACACACACACACGGAGACAGAGCGGTCGGTAAAGCGAGGACCGCCGTGAGTGTGTTTATGTTTGCTGTTTGTGCCGAGGGCTGACGCGGGTTTTGTGATTGTTTGTCGGTGTTTGCCAGCGAAGGTGGGGACACTCGTGGCGACGTCGTAGCTTTTGTTGTGCGCTGACGGCTCGATACGGTACGGTATCACAAACAGTGGTGGTTTTACCACGTGAATCCCTGGACTGGCATCCGTGACGTCACACACACACACACATAGGATCGTTATTCATTCGACGCCACATGCATCGTATGACACTCCATACATCTCATGACGGGATACATCGTATGACGTCACATACATCGTATGGCGTCACATACATCGCCTACACGGAGTGACGTCACCCGGCAGATGGCCTGACAAACGTCAGATGGGGCCGTGTGACGTGCTGTGGCGGTGTTCGCTGTTCCGCCGCACTGCGAGCGGCTGGCCTCGGGTTACCTGTAAAATCAAACGCTCTAGTTAAGTGCTGCCGCCGTGTGGCGTAATCTGTTCTTAGTTGCTAAGTCTGCCGGTCTGGACCGGCGTCCGCGGACCTCGGTGGGGTTGGGGAGGGGAGGGAGGGGTACTGGGGTCTCTACCCCGAGAGGGGAGGGACCGCCATCACGGCTGGCTTGGTCTGTGTGCCGCACAGAGCTGGCCGCTCTCCGTGCTCGCTCTGGCCGCTGTGTTCGCTGTGTGTCGTGTGTTCGCTGTGTGCCGTGTGTTCGATGTGCGTTTCTGGGATCGGCTGTCCCTCAGCTGGCCCGCGGCGGCTCGGCTCGGCGGCCAGCGAGGTACATTCCGATTGTGTGACACGCCGCCAGAGGGCGGGGTAGAGGGCAATCCCAGTGCTATCTCTCTCCTGGCTGTATGATGCTGCTGTGTGTCAGGTCGAGACAGCTGGCGCCACCTGCTCTGTACGGCGGTGACGTCACACGAGCAGAGTGACGTCACAGCTGTGTTTTAGCTCCGCCCGGGCCGTTGCCGCATTGTAACCGCCAGATTTGGTCAATAAAAAATACACACGAAAATTGTGTTTGGTCGAAAGGCGATATTGGTGGGAGAAGGGAGGAAGCTGTTAATGTTCGATGTACCATTGCAGGGGTGATAATGCCCAGAATGGCCCCACAACTCACCAGCAGCGCAGTTGCAGCTGCTAGGTACTCAGCAACGATCTGCAGGCGGGGCTCCGCCGTCGTCTGCCAGAGATGGACGGCCCGGCGGCCGCCGCCACGGCCCGCCTCTGGCGGCGGCGTCTGCAGCACCTGCTGACTGGTGACCGTTTGTGGACAAAACACGCCGCCGTCACCACAGCCGACCGCTGCAATATCGCCGGCTACACAAATAACGTCTGTAAACCACTTAGACATTTGACGTTATATGCCATGGTAAATGGTGGCTTTGCCCTTTGCCCCGCCACGGAGAAACACCCAGCACAATTTTGAACAAATATTTCCTGTTTTGATGTTATTGCTTAGCTTGCCCCAATATTACGCAATTATTGGTCCAACTACAAGTCACAGTGTTCAATGTATCAATCGACCGGACCAGACTGTATGTCGGACTGGACCGGACTGTATGTCGGACCGGACCAGACTGTATGTCGGACTGGACCAGACTGTATGTCGGACCGGACCAGACTGTATGTCGGACCGGACTGGACTGTATGTCGGACTGGACCAGACTGTATGTCGGACTGGACCGGACTGTATGTCGGACCGGACCAGACTGTATGTCGGACCGGACTGGACTGTATGTCGGACCGGACCAGACTGTATGTCGGACCGGACTGGACTGTATGTCGGACCGGACTGGACTGTATGTCGGACCGGACCAGACTGTATGTCGGACCGGACTGGACTGTATGTCGGACTGGACCAGACTGTATGTCGGACTGGACCGGACTGTATGTCGGACCGGACCAGACTGTATGTCGGACCGGACTGGACTGTATGTCGGACCGGACCAGACTGTATGTCGGACCGGACTGGACTGTATGTCGGACTGGACCAGACTGTATGTCGGACCGGACTGGACTGTATGTCGGACCGGACTGGACTGTATGTCGGACTGGACCAGACTGTATGTCGGACCGGACTGGACTGTATGTCGGACCGGACTGGACTGTATGTCGGACTGGACCAGACTGTATGTCGGACTGTATGTTGGACTGTATGTCGGACCGGACCGGACTATATGTCGGACCGGACCAGACTGTATGTCTGACCGGACTGGACTGTATGTCGGACCGGACTGGACTGTATGTCGGACTGGACCAGACTGTACGTCGGACTGTATGTTGGACTGTATGTCGGACCGGACCGGACTATATGTCGGACTGGACCAGACTGTATGTCGGACCGGACTGGACTGTATGTCGGACCGGACTGGACTGTATGTCGGACTGGACCAGACTGTATGTCGGACTGTATGTTGGACTGTATGTCGGACTGGACCAGACTGTAGTCGGACCGGACCAGACTGTATGTCGGACCGGACTGGACTGTATGTCGGACCGGACTGGACTGTATGTCGGACCGGACTGGACTGTATGTCGGACCGGACCAGACTGTATGTCGGACTGGACCAGACTGTATGTCGGACTGGACCAGACTGTATGTCGGACCGGACCAGACTGTATGTCGGACTGGACCAGACTGTATGTCGGACTGGACCAGACTGTATGTCGGACCGGACCAGACTGTATGTCGGACTGGACCAGACTGTATGTCGGACTGGACCAGACTGTATGTCGGACCGGACCGGACAGTATGTCGGACTGGACCAGACTGTATGTCGGACCGGACCAGACTGTATGTCGGACTGGACCAGACTGTATGTCGGACTGGACTGGACTGTATGTCGGACCGGACTGGACTGTATGTCGGACCGGACTGGACTGTATGTCAGACTGTATGTCGGACCGGACCGGACTATATGTCGGACTGTATGTCGGACCAGACCGGACAGTATGTCGGACTGTATTTCGGACCGGACTGGACTGTATGTCGGACCGGACTGGACTGTATGTCGGACCGGACCGGGTTGCTATGTCGGACTGTATTTCGGACCGGACCGGACTGCTATTGTAGCTAGCCACATTTTAAAATTACACCCAAAACAAACAAAGCGGTGTACAAATATAAGTAAAAGAAGAGAAACTTGCAAAAGCTATATCTTTTAAAATTGAACATGGAAAGAACGGTGGCCGTGGGGACACCAGCACCTTCTGACAGCGCAGACGCCGGCTGAGGCCACCCATGCAGACGAAAAACACCCTCGTCAAAAGCCGGACACCGGCGGGGTGTCGTTGTTAGGGGCACACCCAGCCCATGAAACGACGCTGTTATCACGACCCAGCGACACCATTACACGTGAGCGCCGGCCAGCGGGCCGCGTCACGTACGGCGTTCGACAGAAGCCTCTGCGCAGGATCTGACCTAAATCACGTCAGCGTGCGCCGGGCAAAGGCCGCCGCAGGCGTCCACCGGGGTCGCTGCAGCCAGTTCCGGCGGCTGCAGCCTGTCTTACGGCAGCTGCAGCTACGCTGGATGGTCAGAAGGACCAATGAGGAGGCAGAAAGCAATGGCAATGGTGGAGTCGGCTTCCGGCCGCCGCTGGTACCCACCGGCCGCTGGACCGGGTCAGGCTGGAAGACGAGAGACGAAAGACGGGAGGGAACGGTGACGGAGGGAGAAGGACAGGATTCGGCAGTGAGCAGGGACGGAAGCAGGCTGGGGCCGCGGCTCCTCGCCGCGAGCCTCAGTCTCAGAGAAGCCGTGTCAAGGACCATCACAAGTCAGGTTGGAAACCCAAGATAGTTATGTCGGTGATGGCCTTCAAGATTTGCTGTTGTTTTTAGCTCTGTAAATTCATACTGGAGACTGGGAAAAGAACGTGCATCATCAAGTAAGGTCGGAAAGTCTGCAAAATCCTTATACCCTCCTGATATCCTACGCTCAGTTAATTTGTTTGTGCATCTGAATACCATCAAAATTTGAAATGAGCATGGCGACTAAATTTGTCAGGGGGGGCTTCGCGTTTCTGGATCTGAAGAGTTAGACTCAGAACGAACGAGCGGTCTCTTAACAAAAGTCCTCGGAGTTTCCACAGTTTTCTGCGTTTTTCCCGAAGCTAATTTCCTAGAAAGTTCGGCTAAAGGTAAATTTTCCTCGACTTTCTCTTGTTCTTTTTCCTCATTCCAACGTCGTTGGAGTTCGGCAAGTGGCAACTCGTCCTCGTCGGAAGACATTCGGTCCGCGTCTAACTCGCTTTCCGGCAGGTCAGGCAGTTCCTCAGGGGGTAAATGACTTTCCAAAAGGGGAGGCAGTACGGATTCACTCACCAGTTCCGGTTCTCACCAGTTCTCACCAGTTCTCACCAGTTCTCACCAGTTCAGAACTCACCAGTTCCGGTTCAGACTCAGAAAAGGGATCGTCGTCTACGTCAGCAGCAGAGTTCCGTCGTCAGCAGCACCAGTTCCGGTTCAGACTCAGAAAAGGGATCGTCGTCTACGTCAGCAGCAGAGTTCCGTCGTCAGCAGCACCAGTTCCGGTTCAGACTCAGAAAAGTGATCGTCGTCTACGTCAGCAGCAGAGTTCCGTCGTCAGCAGCACCAGTTCCGGTTCAGACTCAGAAAAGGGATCGTCGTCTACATCAGCAGCAGAGTTCCGTCGTCAGCAGCACCAGTTCCGGTTCAGACTCAGAAAAGGGATCGTCGTCTACATCAGCAGCAGAGTTCCGTCGTCAGCAGCACCAGTTCCGGTTCAGACTCAGAAAAGGGATCGTCGTCTACGTCAGCAGCAGAGTTCCGTCGTCAGCAGCACCAGTTCCGGTTCAGACTCAGAAAAGGGATCGTCGTCTACGTCAGCAGCAGAGTTCCGTCGTCAGCAGCACCAGTTCCGGTTCAGACTCAGAAAAGGGATCGTCGTCTACGTCAGCAGCAGAGTTCCGTCGTCAGCAGCACCAGTTCCGGTTCAGACTCAGAAAAGGGATCGTCGTCTACGTCAGCAGCAGAGTTCCGTCGTCAGCAGCACCAGTTCCGGTTCAGACTCAGAAAAGTGATCGTCGTCTACGTCAGCAGCAGAGTTCCGTCGTCAGCAGCACCAGTTCCGGTTCAGACTCAGAAAAGGGATCGTCGTCTACATCAGCAGCAGAGTTCCGTCGTCAGCAGCACCAGTTCCGGTTCAGACTCAGAAAAGGGATCGTCGTCTACATCAGCAGCAGAGTTCCGTCGTCAGCAGCACCAGTTCCGGTTCAGACTCAGAAAAGGGATCGTCGTCTACGTCAGCAGCAGAGTTCCGTCGTCAGCAGCACCAGTTCCGGTTCAGACTCAGAAAAGGGATCGTCGTCTACGTCAGCAGCAGAGTTCCGTCGTCAGCAGCACCAGTTCCGGTTCAGACTCAGAAAAGGGATCGTCGTCTACGTCAGCAGCAGAGTTCCGTCGTCAGCAGCACCAGTTCCGGTTCAGACTCAGAAAAGCGATCGTCGTCTACGTCAGCAGCAGAGTTCCGTCGTCAGCAGCACCAGTTCCGGTTCAGACTCAGAAAAGGGATCGTCGTCTACGTCAGCAGCAGAGTTCCGTCGTCAGCAGCACCAGTTCCGGTTCAGACTCAGAAAAGGGATCGTCGTCTACGTCAGCAGCAGAGTTCCGTCGTCAGCAGCACCAGTTCCGGTTCAGACTCAGAAAAGGGATCGTCGGCTACGTCAGCAGCAGAGTTCCGTCGTCAGCAGCACCAGTTCCGGTTCAGACTCAGAAAAGGGATCGTCGTCTACGTCAGCAGCAGAGTTCCGTCGTCAGCAGCACCAGTTCCGGTTCAGACTCAGAAAAGGGATCGTCGTCTACGTCAGCAGCAGAGTTCCGTCGTCAGCAGCACCAGTTCCGGTTCAGACTCAGAAAAGCGATCGTCGTCTACGTCAGCAGCAGAGTTCCGTCGTCAGCAGCACCAGTTCCGGTTCAGACTCAGAAAAGGGATCGTCGTCTACGTCAGCAGCAGAGTTCCGTCGTCAGCAGCACCAGTTCCGGTTCAGACTCAGAAAAGGGATCGTCGTCTACGTCAGCAGCAGAGTTCCGTCGTCAGCAGCACCAGTTCCGGTTCAGACTCAGAAAAGGGATCGTCGTCTACGTCAGCAGCAGAGTTCCGTCGTCAGCAGCACCAGTTCCGGTTCAGACTCAGAAAAGGGATCGTCGTCTACGTCAGCAGCAGAGTTCCGTCGTCAGCAGCACCAGTTCCGGTTCAGACTCAGAAAAGTGATCGTCGTCTACGTCAGCAGCAGAGTTCCGTCGTCAGCAGCACCAGTTCCGGTTCAGACTCAGAAAAGGGATCGTCGTCTACGTCAGCAGCAGAGTTCCGTCGTCAGCAGCACCAGTTCCGGTTCAGACTCAGAAAAGTGATCGTCGTCTACGTCAGCAGCAGAGTTCCGTCGTCAGCAGCACCAGTTCCGGTTCAGACTCAGAAAAGTGATCGTCGTCTACATCAGCAGCAGAGTTCCGTCGTCAGCAGCACCAGTTCCGGTTCAGACTCAGAAAAGTGATCGTCGTCTACATCAGCAGCAGAGTTCCGTCGTCAGCAGCACCAGTTCCGGTTCAGACTCAGAAAAGGGATCGTCGTCTACGTCAGCAGCAGAGTTCCGTCGTCAGCAGCACCAGTTCCGGTTCAGACTCAGAAAAGGGATCGTCGTCTACGTCAGCAGCAGAGTTCCGTCGTCAGCAGCACCAGTTCCGGTTCAGACTCAGAAAAGGGATCGTCGTCTACGTCAGCAGCAGAGTTCCGTCGTCAGCAGCACCAGTTCCGGTTCAGACTCAGAAAAGGGATCGTCGTCTACGTCAGCAGCAGAGTTCCGTCGTCAGCAGCACCAGTTCCGGTTCAGACTCAGAAATGTGATCGTCGTCTACGTCAGCAGCAGAGTTCCGTCGTCAGCAGCACCAGTTCCGGTTCAGACTCAGAAAAGGGATCGTCGTCTACGTCAGCAGCAGAGAATCTCGAACGCCTGGGCGGCTGAACTCCAAGCGGTATGAACGATTTCCGACTTTTTTCATACTTACTGTTGATATGAGTCGGTTCTTCAGAAACATTCTCCCAATGCGTATGGGGGTCTGCCTGTCTCAGATTGTTTGCGTTGACCACCTTTGTTTCGCCAGACAGCTGATTTTTTATCACAAAAGTAACATCACTTAGGGCCTTGATAACTCGGTAAAACGGTTTACAATGAGACGTTAATTTTGATGAGTGCGCAGCATCAGCTGGATTTCTGAAGTGGACCATGTCACCTACCTTCAATTTTACTGGTTTCGCTTTTCTGTCATAATACCCTTTGTTTTTCTCGTGACTACGGGCGAGGTTATGCCGAGCATGGGGATACGCACGATGTAAATTCTCAAGCATCGTTGGAACGTATTCGTCTCCCTGGTAGCGGTATTTCGGCGAAAGAAGTGTATCTACCGGTAAAACTGGGTCGGGACTCGGGACCATACATAATGTAAAACGGACTGTATTTTGTGCTTTCGTTTTTGGCAGTACGGTACGCAGACAATATTGATGGAATCTTTGTGTCCCAGTCTCGCTGAGAACGATCTACTAATTTAGCCAACATATCATTCTGAACTCTGTTGTACCTTTCGCATTTTCCGTTCGACTGAGGATGATACACTAGTACGTATATGTTTGATATTGAAGAATGCAGATATCTGGTCAATCACGGCATTGCAAAACTCAGTTCCGTTGTCGGAAACTATGACTCGTGGAAACGCGTGACGAGGGATGATATGTTCAATCAAAATTTGAGCGACAGTCTCGGCACTTTTCGACTTTGTTGCAAACGATTCTGGCCAACCAGAAAACAAATCAATAATGTTGATAATGTAACGATTTCTATCATAACTTTCAGGGAAAGGACCGGACGTGTCAATAGCGATCTGTTCGAAGGGATATTTCGGAATCTGCATGCTTTGCAGAGGAGGACGTTCACGACGAAGCTTTCTCATATACAAGCTACACATGTCTTCAAGAATTGAACGACATCACGATACATTCCTGACCAATAATAACGAGAACGTATTTTGTCATATGTTTTGTCTACTCCCAGATGACCACCAAAATAGCCTGAATGAATCTCCTCGATCAACGGTTGTTGCAAAAACTTGGGAATGACGAGCTGTAATCCTGCGAAATTTCCACATATTGAAGGTTCACTAATCCTAAACAGAATTTCATCTTCCAAGATGTAATGACGAGAGATATCCTCATAGCTCGAATGACTAGAATCACCTAATATTTTAAGAATGCGCTGAATTTCAGCATCCTCTGACTGAACAGTTCGGAAGTCCGGATGATTTTCCAAGAATTCGCTGAATTTCTCTTTCGACTTTCGCTCCTGCTCGCTACACGACTCTACTTCTGACTGTAGTTGAACACCTGGTGCTCGATCGCAATCAATAACGTTCACGCTACAAGTGACCTCAATATCATCCACATCACAATCAACTCTTTGTCCGTCGACACCTTCCTTGATCTGGCCTGCATAATTAGCGGGGTCCCCCAATGATGACTCACCAGTCATCAGCTCATAATCTTCTCCATCATCTCCTACACTGGGGCCAAGGCGCGACAAAGCATCGGCAACTACGTTCTTGCTGCCACTTATATACTGCACATCACAACCATACTCGTCTAGCATAATAGCCCATCGCTGGACTCGAGCGTTCCGCATCTCACTAGTAAATAAGTGTCCGAGCGGCTTGTGATCCGTCATCACGGTAAATTTGGAACCAAGTAGATATGGCCTGCATTTTTGGACACTGTAAATGATAGCATAAGCCTCCTTTTCAATAATCGGCCAACGTTGTTGGGTTTCGTTTAGCTGGTGGAATAGGTACTGAATTACGCGTTCACCCATCTCTGTATCCTGAACGAGAGCTGTTCCTATTGCGTAATATGAAGCGTCAGTATATACTATGTACGGTTTGCTAAGATCGGGGTAAGCCAAGATTGGAGCTTCCATGAGCGCAGCGCGCAGAGTTTCAAAAGACTTTTGACACTCATCGGTCCAATAAAAGCGGCGATTCTTTTTAGTCAGTTCTGTCAACGGTTTCGCAACCTTCGCAAAATTGGGAACAAAACGACGATAATACGAGCACATGCCAATGAATGAACGAATCTCTTTGACCGTGCCAGTTTCTGAATCGCTTTCACTTTTTCAGAATCGGGTTTGATACCACTAGCTGAAACCACATGACCAAGATAATTGGCCTCCTTTTTCAAGAACTCACATTTGGACATTTTTAACTTTAACCCGGCGTCTCGCATACGTGAAAAGACGGTCTCGATATGCTCTAAAAGCTCCTCAAAAGTCTTTGAAAAAATGATGATGTCGTCTAGGTATGCGATAGCGAATTGATGTTGAATTCGGACCAAAACCTTGTTCATAAGCTCAGAGAAAATGACCCCACTGTTGCAGAATCCAAAAAGCATAACTAAACATTGATATAGACCTAAGAAACAAGTAAATGTCGTCTTCTCTTTTGAGTCTGGATCCATGGCAATCTGCCAATAACCACTCCTGAGATCCAAACAAGTGAAATATTGCGATCCATCAAGTGACGCCAAAATGTCGTCTATGCGGGTAAGAGGGTAGCTATTTTTAACTGCAACTTTGTTCAAAGCCCTTAAATCTATACAAAACCTTTTTTGACCATCCTTCTTGTCTACTATCACTATCGGACTAGACCACGGACTTTGACTGGGTTCGATTACACCTGCTTTTAGCATGTTTTCTATGTGATCCTCCACCAATTTCATTTGACTGAATGGTAACCGATAAGGGTTTCGTTTGATGGGAGGATGATTTCCCGTATCGAT
The DNA here is from genome assembly GCA_036785665.1 of Chirona hameri. Taxonomy (NCBI): domain Eukaryota; kingdom Metazoa; phylum Arthropoda; class Thecostraca; order Balanomorpha; family Balanidae; genus Chirona; species Chirona hameri. Next base: position 70,937 of record JAXIVJ010005797.1, read on the forward strand.
TTTTGCTTTCACCAAATCCGTACTTCCTAAATCGCAATCGTTCTTCTCAAACAGGTCCGCATTACGATCTTGTAGTTCCTCCATTTTCTGACGTTGGGCCTCTGACATGTGAGACAGTCTCGCTTTTTGGGTTTCGGGAACCATACCATCTGCCTCGGCTTCTGACCCTGCTGACTCATTGACATACACAGTCTTCGGGATCTTCTAAAACTTCAGCAAGACCAATCACTGAACGAGCGGGCAAAGCATAGTTTCTACCGGACGTGTTTGCAATAACTACCGGAATTTGACGGTTTTTGTTCACACGACCTAAACTACTGACTAAAAACAAACCAGGTTCTCCTCCAAGAACAGGCACATTGTTGAGAGGTTGCACTACACATTCCTGATCAATGAGTTGTGCACGGTTGATTTGAGCTGGGATCTCAACATATGATTGAGCGGCAATGGTAACTTGTTGGGAAACACGAGCCAAAGAAGTGACAGAATCACACGTAAGACGCTGGGGTCTCAGGGCAATGACATTTCCGTCCAAGTTGAGAGTTGTTTGACCAAAGTCAAGTTGAGCACTGAAGT
>JAXIVJ010005798.1:0-20000 GCA_036785665.1 Chirona hameri
TGATAATTACACGCCCTGTAGCCTTTTTCATAAATAAATTGTACAACCCTGTTGTAGTTGTAGTTTGTAATTTGAACTTAACAACTTACAAATCCAGCACGTTTCATAAAAACTACACTCGCCGCATCAGCGGAGGTTGTAAATTAGGCCGGGATTGTAGATTTTGTTTGCGTCAGCTGACAAAGCGTACGCGACACAAGGTTATTGATGTGCGTCAAAGACATATAAAGAAATATATCAAATATCCCGAATTCACCTGTTCTAATATAACATTGTGATTATTTTTAAGACAAAATATTTGATACTGAAATAATATAAGTTATATGAAAAAGGGCGTTACTGCAAAGAAAATGGCAAGCACATTTCTTTTCGGCTCAAGCAGAAACTGTAAATAAACATTGCCCGCGACTGTGGCAGATTTGGAAAGGGCGATTATTCGCAGTGTCAAACCATGATTGCAAGGCACGCACTGAGCATGGGTGGAGCTTTTCCAAGAAAGTTGGTGGGCAAAATGTAATTTTGCTTGGTTGTTTGGTTGAGGTGAAAATGGCCATTGTAATGCCGGATTACCTCCAAATCTGACAGGAGTTGGTTTGGCAAGCCACAAAGTAGGTGGGGCAGTGGCCCCACCATTTGCATAGGAAACTCTACCCGTGGCACTGAGGCAAAAGAAGGTGAAACTCTTCCAATAGATCCGGGAGAGAAAGGAGGTAAGATCACTCTATATCTATAAATACCCAGGGCTGGGAAAATGTATCGTTCTGCCATTCCAATCGGCGACAAATCTATAGCCATCGGTGGAGTAATCAGTGCTAAATCTTAGACAGACAAGTAGGTACCACACCTTTGCAAATGATCACCTCTGTCATGATTCTCGCACCTAGATATCATTAAGTTTCCCAATGGAAAACACAATTCTAAATAATGTTGTTATTCCAATGCGGAAACCAACTTTCGGTTAATCCTGCAGCTCCAAAATAATCCTGCAGTTCTAAAATAATCCTGCAGGTAAAAAACATAAGCAAACGATACAACGAGTTCGTTTGTTCACGGAACAAAACATGCGCAATAACAGCGATAATGAGCGCTGTGCGCAGCCTGGCGGCTGGGAAACGGCACGTGAACGCCACAAGCTATTCAATTACAACGGAGACAGAATGGTAGTGTGGCACGGTTTGGCTCCGATGAGACATGCAAGTACGGAACAGAGGCCGTCCAGCGGGGCGATAGTGATTTGTGTTGCGCAAGATTTGTGTGCGGACTGCGGCTCGCAGGGGGGTGACACCGCTATAGCCGCCTCGTTTGAGCCGGAAGCTTGATGTGACGTCACTGGAGGCAGAGTCTCGGCATGTCACGGCGCGTTTCGCGGCATATCCGGCAATTCACTGGGGAAAAATCATACAATTAGGCATGTGCTAGGAATTAATGGGCACTGATAATTCACCACGCTCGTCTTCGTGAATCCCTGGCCGTACGAAACAGCGAGCTGTAACTGGCGGCTGACTACGTTTGCTGCGTGAGCGCGGCGCCGACGAAGGAGCCGGCAACCACCAGTGACATCATCCGTTGGTCAGCCGAGTTCAAGGTTGAATGGCTCGTGTCCTTACCAAATCGGTAGGCTGCCTACTAAGTTTACATACCTTCTGGCTTTCCAATACATACTAAATATGTGCAAGTGTTGACATCAGGCTCTTTCTTTGACGTATCGGGTGTTCTTCAGAGGATGTGGCATGGGTGCCAAATAACTTGGTAGTTGTGGCGCCTGTAAACCCCACTGATTTGCCTGTGTATGTGCTTAACTTAACTTAAACTTGGTTGGTAGGTACAGGGGCGCAGGGAACTATGTTCAAGTGGGGGGGGGGGGGGGGGGGGAGGGTGCAGAGGCATTCTGAAGTCGATTCTTTCCATGCAACGCCCATAGGCGCCCATGTTAAAATCCAAAATTCGGGGGGGGGGGGGAGACTGCCCCCTCCCCCTGCTCCCTGTTCCTACGCCTGTGGGTAGATACAGAAGCATCACTTTTTATGCAATTTGTTAATCTTTGACTAAGGTAATGTGCCGCGCTATGCACAATATGACAGCATATGGTAATATCAGAAAAGTAGCGGCATTGTGCACCACAGCAAAATTCCCATATTTCTTCTGACAAAGGCGCTAAACTTAACTTAACCTAACCTTACCTATTAATAATAACAACTTTTTCGGAATAAATGTAGGCAACAGCAAAATGTCTGTATTTCTTCTGACAACGCTGTTAAACTAAACTTAACCTGACATAGGTAACCCATTAATAATAATAATAACGGCTTCATAAGAATATATTTTGACATTTTGCTGTGGTGCACAATGCCGCTGCCTTTCTGATGTTACCATATGACACTGTGATATACCATGCTGCCATACTGTGCATAACATGGCGTACCAACAGGTACATTAGTCAAACATAACCAGCAATTTTGAGTGTGTGTGTGTGGGGGGGGGGGGGCAGACAGTTTTTTTTTCTTCTCACCAGTTTCCCATTAGCATAGGACTAATTATAAAATTCTGCTAATCATGGGGGGGGGGTCCAGACTGGTTATTGATTTGACTCTGCATTGAATCGATTGAAATCGTTCAATACAAATTGCTTGAATTGAAGAAAATCAATTCACCACCATATATTTGTATTCATGAATCGTGATTGAATCGAAACCCGCATGGAATCGAATTGAATTATTCTTAACAATTCAAGTGTGCATGCTAAATAGTGCAAATACAATGCAGTCCCAGTGGCTACACAGTACACTCATTTCTACTGAAATATAATTGCTGTAACAATGCTTTAATGATCATAATTCATATATCTCCTATATAAAGGGAAAATTCAAACCGTTTGACAGATATGGACTCGAAAACCCTTGGTGATGGGACCCAAAACCCATACATTCTCTGAATAAGCATGATGGCAGGCAAGTTGTGTACCACCATATCGGACCTCCATAGTTTTCAAGTAAATTGTGAATGCGTGGAATGGATATTGATTGCAATGATATTCGTATTTAGTAGCCCGAATTTCTGCATATGTAGCGCTTTTGTGACATTGATCTGCGGCCATACGAAAACAACACGCCAGGGTCGTGTGTTCAGTGTTGAAGTGTCCAGGGGGTGTCATACCGGGATTCAACATGTATCGGCTGCCGAGCGGCTCAGCATTAGCGATGACATCACTGGCGCTCTGGTCCAGTCGTGGCCAGCCCCGTCGCCGCAGCTGCGCTTCGAGCGTTTTGCGGTCTTTTGACGTATGTTGACGAGCGGCAATTTGAAGTCGTTGCCGTTAGATAAGTAAGTTAGGTAGTTAGGTTGCAAGTCCATGCTTTTGAAATATTTTGCTTTTTTAAAGTTTTTTAAAGCATATCTTGAACATTAAGCCGAAACAATGTCATTTATCGCCCCTCAGCCAGAACGGGGCAGCGTATGGCCGTCTCGCCCCTCAGTCAGACCGGGGTAGAGCATGGCTGCCTCCCCCTCAGCTAGATCGGGGCAGCGTATGGCCGTCCCCCCCCCCCCCCCCCACCCCCAGCCGGACCGGGGCAGCGTATGGCCGTCTCACCCCACAGTCAAGACTTTCAGCGTATGCTGTCTCGCCCCTCAGACAGACCGGGGAAGCGCATGGCTGCCTCCCCTCAGCCAGACCGGGGCAGCGTATGGCCGTCTCACCCCTCAGCCAGACCGGGGCAGTGTATGGATGTCTCACCCCTCAGTCAGACCGGTGCAGCGTATGGCCGTCTCACCAGTCGCTCCTCACACAGACCGGGCTGCGCATGGCCGTCTCCCCCTCAGCATGACTTAAGGGAGGGATAATTGTCCGCGATAAACGTAATCTTAAATAGGATCGTACCAAATGCGCAACTATCCGTATCCCGTTCGAAATATTCGCACCGCACTGAGCCGCGTGCGGGGACAGCCGAGTCGGACCAAAGCACCAGTGACGTCACGCTAATGTTGAGCGATTGGGGCGCTAAAATCCCCGGATGACTACCTCTCTTATACGGCCTTGTAATTGTGTATCTACCGTACGATTCCATGACGAATCTTCGTCCCGCATTTCTTCGTCGGGCATTTCTTCGTCCGCATTTCTTCGTCCGCAAATCTTCGTCTCCGCATTTCTTCGTCGCGCGTTTCTTCGTCTCGCATTTCTTCGTATCCGCAAATATTCGTCTCGCATTTCTTCGTATCCGCAAATATTCGTCTACGCAATTATTCGTATCGCAAGTCCTCGTCTACGCAAATCTTCGTCCGCAAATCTTCGTCCGCAAATCTTCGTCCGCAATTCTTCGTCCGCAAATCTTCGTCCGCAATTCTTCGTCCGCAAATCTTCGTCCGCAAATATTCGTCCGTAATTCTTCGTCCGCAAATCTTCGTCCGCAAATATTCGTGCCTACTCTACGAAGATTTGCGTAATTATGAGTGCTTCCGTGGCGACGCTTTTGAGAAGCTCATATCTCTGCAACCGCACGTCCGATGGACAAGCGGACTTCTTTGCTGAGCAGCCCCATCTAACCTACCTGTTTGAGACCAGTGCCGACTCATGTGGGTGACTACCACTGCGCGTGGCGCGTGCCGCGTGAGGGGTGTTGACAAGTATTTTCTCGCAATAACTCTGCAACGGCTGGGCAGATTATGTGCAAATTTCGTGTGTGGTTAGGTACCCCTCAGCCTCCACTTTCACACAACTCAGGGGTGGGGTGGCTCAGCACGTGCGCACGTGCACACCCCTATTCTATATCTCAGGAACGGCTGAGCCGATTGTGTTCAAATTTGGTGTAAAAGTCAAAAAGTCAAAGGACAAAAAGTCAAATGTGAAAAAAGTCAAATAGGCTAAAAGTCAAATGCAAAAAGTCAAACGGACCAAAAGTAAAATGGCAAAAAGGCAAAAAGCAAAAAGTCAAACGGGCAAAAAGTCAAATGGGATAAAAGTCAAATGCAAAAAGTCAAAACACCAAAAAGTCAAATGCAAAGTCAAAAGGATAAAAGTAAAATGCAAAAAGTCAAAGAGGCAAAAAGTCATAATGGATAAAAGTAAAAAAGGCAAAAATTCAAATGCAAAAAGTAAAAAAGGCAAAGTCAAAGGCAAAAAGTAAAAAACGCAAAAAAGTCCAAATGCAAAACTGCGGACGAATATTTGCGGACGAAGATTTGCGGACGATGATTTGCGGACGAAGATTTGCGGACGAAGATTTGTGGACGAATATTTCCGGACGAAGATTTGTGGACGAAGATTTGCGGACGAAGATTTGCGTAGACGAATATTTGCGTAGACGAATATTTACGATACGAATATTTGCGTATACGAAGTTTCGCGGATACGAAGAAATGCGAGACGATGATTTGCCGATACGAAGAAATGCGAGACGAAGAAACGCGTGACGAAGAAATGCGCTACGAAGAAACGCTCGACGAAGATTTGCGGACGAAGAAATGCTGGACGAAGAATTGTCCGGACACCCTACCGTACTACCGTGCGGCCTTGCCAAGGCCCTATAACCGTTGAATCAGTGTCCTTTTATTTATGTAGGTACCTACATTGGTTGCATATTATTAATCCTGGCGATCCCAGCCCAAATGTATATTAGTGTGGCTGGTAGAATGTATTTTTTAAAGATATGCTTTAGTGTGTCAGTATTATTTGGTTGTTAAACTTGAAAACCTTTGGTGGTGGTTGGTTGGCCCAAAGCGATGCAACTTACTAGCCCAAATTTATATTAGTGTGGCTGGTAGCATGTATTTTCATGTGGTACTTCAGTGTGTCAGTATTATTTGGTTGTGCGAAAAGTCCAAACTTGGGACTAAATATCAATTTTGGAGCACTAATAGAGCGTTTTAAAATAAGATGCATGACTGTGGCCTTACAGCATACTGGGAGGAGCGCTCTAAAATTATATTAATTGCTGTGGCCTTATGGGGTACTGAGGGGAATGCTCTAACATTAGATTAATTACTGTGGCCTTATAGCATGCTGAGACGAACGCTCTAAAATTATGCATGACCGTGGCCTTATGACATACTGGGAGGAGTGCTATAAAATTATATTGATTGCCGCTGCCTTATGGCATACTGAGAGGAACGCTCTAAAATTAGATTCATTGCTGTGGTCTTACACCATACTGAGAGGAATGCTCTAAAATGAGATGAATTACTGTGGCCTTATGGCATCCTGAGGAATGCTCTAAAATTAGATTTATGACCGTGGCCTTATGGCATACTGGGAGGAATGCTCTAAAATGTGATTAGATGCATGACCGTGGCCTTACAGTATACTGGGAGGAGAGCACTACAATTGGAGTCATGACTGATTCATTGCCGTGGCCTTATAGCATACTGAGACGAACGCTCTAAAATTATTCATGACCGTGGCCTTATGGCATACTGAGAGGAACACTCTAAAGTTAGATTCATTGCTGTGGTCTTACACCATACTGAGAGGAATGCTCTAAAATGAGATTAATTGCCGTGGCCTTATGGCATACTAAGAGGAATCCTCTAAAGTTAGATTAATGACTGTGGCCTTATGGCATACTGGGAGGAGTGCTCTAAAATTAGATTAGATTCATGGCTGACCATGGCCTTACGGCATACTGGGAGGAGCGCACTAAAATTAGATTCATGACTGTGGCCTTGGCATAGTGGGGGAGAAATATACATTTTGAGCACTAATAGAGCGCTTTAAAATTAGATTCATGAGCGTGACCTAATGGCATACTGAGAGGAATGCTCTAAAATTAGATTCATTGCTGTGGCCATATGGCATACTGAGAAGAATGCTCTAAAATTAGATTCATTGCTGTGGTCTTACAGCATACTGGAAGGACTGCTCTACAATTATATTAGATTCATGACCGTGGCCTTACAGCATAATGGGAAGAGCGCACTAAAATTTGATTCATGACCGTGGCCTTGGCATAGTGGCAGATATTTTGTTTTTACCCGGACAACGCCGGGTACCCCCTAGTACCTAATACCTATGGCTTTGTAAGTTTCCACTTTTATTGATTTGACATATATTCAACATATATTTAAATGTTGAATCAAACGTGAATCAATTAAAATATTGTTTTGATTCTTTGAATGGGGAAGAATCAATTCTCAAATTTGTTATTCATGAATCAAAAGGTGATTGAATAATTCAAGTTCCAAAATGAATCATGATTGCATCATTCCCCAAACGTTGAATCAATAACCAGTCTGGGGGGACATATTGATCCAGTAGGCCCTGGCCTGCGACCCCCCTCCAGGCAGGGTCCTGGGATTGCTTTGTAGCCATGGTGCAAGTGGGAAATTCAGCCTAAAAACTAACAATAGAGAGTTGAAAATTCAGCCTAAGAAGACCATATGATGCACTCAGCATCGGTTTCGCCAAAACATGAACTCACCCATCAGGCAGGGTCCTACCAAATGTGTAGAAAAGTTATGCTATATTGTCCAAAGGCAGAATATCTGCTAGTTTAGTGTCTGATGTGGTATGTTGAGGTGCTAAAGCTGTCTCATTTGTATGCATTTTTCCTCTAAAGTTGTCCATGTATGTGCTGAACTTGAGCTTGGTATGTAGGCACAGGAGCATCACCCCTGTTTGTTACCCCTCCTCCCACTCCAACAGGATAATTTTAATCCTGCTAATCTGGGGGAGGGGGGGGGGGCAGAGCAGTAGCGTACCCAGGATTCGCTCCAGGAGGCGGCAATTTTTGCTCAGTGGGGCATAGAGTACCCCCACGTAAAACAAAACTCACCGGATTTGGCCCACTATATTTTTAAAAGGGCATATTTTCGCCATTTTTCTCTTACAAAAATAAATAAATAAAATAAACTTCTTTTTTTTGCCGCAAATGAGTGCTAAGGGTGGCTCATTTGCCTTTTGTGTTGGCATTCTCGCCCTTGCGGCCATCCTAAGCGATTTCTGGATATAAGTTCAGGAAATGCGATCACATTCTAACCTAAAAGGGTGTTTGCGTCATCAACATGTTTAATGGCACATTGTGCTCGTAAATTATGCCCAGGTCATGTCAGGTCACTGACCTGTGACGGCATTTTTAAGTCATGGTGCTCATTTTGTCACATTTGCGCGTTGATGAAGTTAATAATTTTACTAAACATGCATATAAATGGAACGAACATATCAACAATCGTTCAAATTCTGGAACAAAGGGTTCAACAAAAGTTTCTTTAACACAAAGCGTAGCTGACTGCCACCGTTGACTCAAGAATGTTTTAAAATATAGCTATATTATTCTCTTATATTCCAATATATAGGCTAACTTTTGTTCTTCTCTTTCTCAACGATAGATCCAAACAATTTTGGGCATTTGCGAAATAGCTGAGAGATGTATTGTGCTTTATGTTTATTATTCCCTTAAAGGGAAATAATGACCTTTTTCCACTAAAATGGAGTTAGCACTTGAAATCGCCAGACGAGATCAAAATATATTGTAAATTCATCACATTTTGCATGCAAACTTTCCTACCGAAAGATATTTCAAGTTAAAGTTGATAAGCGTTCCACACTTTAAACGACCGGTACTTGCACTATTTCTGACCTTTTGTCAAGTACTTTTGGTCCTCATCAAACTGCGGGCTTTTCCCGTATTGTTTTTTAACGCAATGGAGTGGAAAATATATTGTGCGTTCTGCTTGTTGTGATTATATGCCCGGCGATCTTCTAAAACTAACAGCGATTGAAAAAAGTGGCAATAAAATCGGAAGCTCATCGATGCACATCAACGCGGCATAGTTAGTGGTTGCGACCCTCAATTTTTGAAAATCGATTCATTTGTTTTCAACATTAGGAGTTGTGTATAGTTTGTCTGTGGCTGTATATAACACTATGCTTTATTTTATCATGAAAAATAATAATTTTCCCCAAAAAAACTAACGAACAATAACACAAAACTGGCAATTAAATCAGAAGCTCATCGATGCACATCGACGGCGACCTATTTAGCGTCGGCGATTTGTTTACAAAGTCATTGTCATGCTTCTCGGCGCACTTAACCATTTCGGCGCACTTGGCGAGTTGTTCCTGATTAGTATACCCAAGTCCCGTAGCAGGCTTTGTTAATGACGTCACTGGTGCCATTCTTGTGTAGCATTGCAAAATATATCTGATTTCGAGTTGAAAGCTAATTAAAGACTTATTCAAATTATTGTTTTTAAGTTTGAATTTTCTTGTTAATCATTATTAAAGGTATTTTATCACTGTATTTCATAGTAGTTGACACTTCAGAAACTTGTGACGTAATAATATTGTATCCAATATGCATTTCCCTCACCTTTTGCTATTGTGGCGCAGTGCCGAGTGTTTTGCGAATACTAGCTTGCCTGGGGTTCAATTCATTCCGCTCTTATTTTATTCGAGTTGGTATAGTTTGCATGTTGTTGTTATTCATGACTTATACTGATAGTCAGTCATGCATCACGGATGCTTCACGGATTGCTTCACGGATCAGAGTGCTGCTCGAACGCACGCTAGTAGCGCTTTCGTTCTCCATGGCAAACAGGCGTGAGCCAATGAAAAGCCAGAATGTATTCCCTTTCTGGCTTTTGATTGGCTGACGCCTGGTTGCCATGGAGAACGAAAGCGCTACTAGCGGGTGTCCGAGCAGCGCTCAGTTTATGCCGCACTCGATGTTAACAATGGTAGGGAAGGACGAATTTGTCAATGACCTTCATGAAGTACACAAGGTACTTGTTTTGTATTTTTTCCAAACTTACAACTTTGAATTTGGGAATAATTTTATTTAATTCTTAAATTTAAATAAAATAACTTTAAAAACATAACGGTAGCCTAAGAAATTGTTGCTAAAAAAAATCAAAAGGTCATTATTTCCCTTTAAAACAAACATGGGGAAGCGGAAATGAAGTGGAAGCCAACCAAACTTCAAATTCCTATGAATCTGAGCTATTTGGCAGGCCCGAAGTGCGCCGTTCGTCTGTCGATGGTGAGTAAGCCGTATGCGGTATAGCTTGCATGAGTTTGCTTGATCAGCGTCCAGCTGCATGATTTGTAAACGCGTAAATGTTATACATTTGTTTTAAGATAGTTTTCTGTAAAGCCAGGTTCACAACGAATCCGTTGACCACCGTTATTTCGTCGACGATTTATTTGTGTCCATTGAACAATTGATTATAATGCCACGACTCACGTATTAACTATATTGTCATAGTAAATAATTATTGAAAAATACAATGACATTTGTATTAGGATTTGGCTATGGATGGCTCTTTGGATGGATTTGGCTATGGAACAGAGAGACAACACAATGTCTTTCAATACCATCAGTCGACGGACCGATGGCAGTCAGCAGATCAAAATGGCTCCGGTGTGAATCAGACTGTATCATTGATATAGTTCAATCGGACTGTAGCATTGATACAGTCAAATCAAACTATAGCATTGATACAGTCCAATCAGACTGCATCATTATTCTCGTCGCGGCCGGCCGTCGTCTTCGGTGGCGAGGGCTGCGGCTCGGGTGAACGACATTATTTTAGTTTACCGTCATTATTTATATATATATATCATACGATCAAGGCCACACAAGATGGTGATGGGAATGAGCGATGGTGCAGGCGGCGCAGAAGGAACAAGAGGAGCTGAAGGAGTGGCACTGAGCAGGGAATAAAATTAGACCATATGCCACCGCACTTAGCAAGCCGTTGGTTCTGCCGTATTTTATATGAATTTTTTTGTATTTTCCTCATTTTGTTCTGGAGAGCATGGCGGTCTGTGCTGCTCCAGCAGGATGTCATAAGCAGGTGTCGACAATATGATCTTCTGCTCAATCGAAGGTGAGTATGTTTTTTATCAGTGTTTCAAACAGTAAGTTCCATCTGTGGTGACATCGCAATTAATGCACAGTGAAAGCCTGTCTTCCATATTTTGTATTACATATATGAATGTTTAACAGTTTAACAATCAAATGTACAACCATTGTTGTTCGCCACCAATATTTTGTTGTTGTTTGGTTCGAAGCCACGGTGGATAGCAAGATTGCCCGCCCAGGAGCCGCAGTCAGCAGCCCCGACGACGGCTGCCGCAGCGAGTCGATATGGTTGATCATCCGCTGAGGCTGGATGGGCCGCTCGCCCTTATGTCGGTTCGCCACGCATGGTTGACTTCCGCTATTTTGTGCAACCCCAAATCCCAATTATTGATATCATAAAAAATGGCATAATTCAACTCAGAAAGCTTCAGCGAACCAAATGAGACGTGAGCCTTTAGCACTTTCGATCGTAACTATTTTTAGAGCCACCTTCAAACAGTGACTTAAAGGGACATTGCCACCTTTCTGAAAGTTGTCAAATATACGCCGGTTGTACCCGAAAATATGAAGTAAGTGCTGCTGAAAACGATAGTGACATTTTTTCTCTCGAAAACTTCACTCAATTTATAATAATTAAGTTTTTAAAATTTGGGTTGATGACGTCATTATTGATCTAAATAGAGCTATAGATAAATCGCTATAGATAAATCCTTTATGCTGCCAAAGTTTGGCACAATTTTTGTCCGACAATTATGGCGATTCAAATACAAGCAAATCTTGTATATATCACTGCGATTCTCCACCCCGTGCTCTTGATGTGATTTTCAAAACAAGTACCACAACATAATCATCTATTTTATAATAGGGAATCAGTACCAATTGGCTGTAAGACGTAGGTACCTATTATACCGCATACGTAGGTACCAGGTAAACTGTGTCGCACTCACTTGAACACCGATGTCTTGTCACTGAAAGCTCCACATACCACACATCGAATTCTTGGCATCGTTTGAAAATTGCATTAGAGTTTCACTTTATAGAAGTCTAGTTATCCTGATAAACCCACGGTAAATATAATACACCCAGCGATCGAGAAACGAGACGCGTAAATATCTCCAAGGTTTACCTTAAAACAAGTCGACTATCATCACCATTGGGTAAAGAGAGACGACGTCATCGGCTTTAAACCCCTATTCAAATACACGTGGGGTTTATTTGTTACAATTGTCAAGACCAAGCTCGAATTTCTTTTCGATAGACCTATGTGGTTGTTTTAACTGCTACCCTACTTAATTTCAAAACAAATCCAACAACATAACTATCCCAACTCAAAACTAATGTTAAGGTGGGAATGTCCCTTTAATACATTGTCGCCAATGGCGGCAATCGCCGCTTGCGTCACATTGCTGCCCAGCGCCCCTGGCGGCGGAAATTTTGCTGACATACCCCATTGATACAGTCCGATTTACACCGGATCCATTTTGATCTGCTGACAGCCATCGGTCCGTCGACAGATGTTTAAAAAAAACATTGTGCCTTCTCTCTGTTAGATCCATAGCCAAATCCTAATACAAAAATTCCATTTTATTCTTCAATAATTATTTATCATGGCAATATAGTTGATACGTCAGTCGCAGCATTGTAATAAGTTGTTCAATGAACAAAAAGCAATCGTCGACGGAATAACGGTGGTCAACGGATTCGTTGTGGAGCTGGCTTTAGGCGAAACTATCTTAACCCGCGCAATGCAGTTTTTTTTCTTCTCGCACACGAACTGTAGGGGAGGGGGGTTGATTTCCGCCCCCCGTGAGATCTCGAAAACTACGATACATAGCGACAAGCAGAAAACGGCGTTTGATAGCTTGGTACAAGTTCTATCGAAAGTATTTCCGCATTTGTTTTGGGTCAAGTCAAAATTGAGGTCACCAGAGGTCATCAAAGGTCAAAGTTTCCATTTTTGTTCCAGTTTTAGGACTTCGCTCTAGAAATTCCCAAATATCTCGGAAACTATGCTAGCTAGAAATAAACGGGAAAAAAACGATCGCCAGCCATTGAAATTTGCAATCGACATGCCCTCAAATTTGATCTCGGGTCAATATTTGAGGCTCCAGAGGTAAAAAAGCAAAACAAAATGTTTTTTTTGCAAACCGTTTTTCGCTCATAATGTTTTACCTAATACAGATAACGGAAAACTGTTACACCATTGTGTTTGTCCCCTTAAGGCGCTTCGAATGATATACATGGTAACCTTGTTAGATCAACTTAAAAAAATTCACCTCAGGTCACATGACCTTGACCTGAGGTCAAGACCCAAGTAGGTCATGTTGCATATAGGGATACGTGTCTCGACGAGACAAACACATTTCTGTCGGTTGTACTTCTCTATCTGCATTATGTCTCGAGTTATTGACAAAAAAAAAGTGATGGTGACCTCGGATGACCTCAAATGACCCCATAGGGGTCACTGAACAAAACTTACAATTGGATCATCAATAATATCCTATAATAACATGATCCAGAAGTAATTGGACTAATAGCATGCATATCCTCGAAATAGGAAGCATTTGAATATTTCCCCATTGACTTATTATGGGGAGGTCACGAAATTGACCTGACCTTAGGTCAAAACGGCGGCGCTGCGCGCCGCCGTTTATTCGCTATCTGCGAAAACCCTGAGGGGGTGGGGCGGAAATCACCCCCCTGCAGTGCGCGAGTTAAAAAAAAGCATAACATTTACACGTTTGCAAAAACATGCAGTTGGTCAAACAAACTCATGCAAGCTATGCCGTATACGGCTTACTCACCATCGACAGACGAACGTTGCACCTCTGGCCCGCCAAATAGCTCGAAATTATATGAACTTCTAGATATCGTGGATTCTGCTTCATTTCCGCTTCACTAGAATGTTTTGTTTTAGGGAACAATACACATAAAGCACGATAAAGCTCTCAGCTATTTCGAAAATGGCAAAATATTTGTGGATATACCGTTGAGAAAACGAATAACAAAAGTTAGCCTATATATTGGAATACAATTAACAGAATAATAGCTATATTTTAACACATTATTGTGTCAAAGGTGGCAGTCAGCTATGCCTTTTGTTCCTGAACCTTTTGTTCTAGAATTCGAACGATTATTGATATGTTGGATCCCTTTCTATGTATGATTAGTAAAATGCTTGCCTTCCTCAACGCGAAGATTTGAGAGAGAAAAATGAGCACCATGACTTAAAAATGCCGTCACACATCAGTGACCAGTGACCTGACATGGACCTGGATATGATTTACGAGCACAATGTGTCATTAAACATGTTGATGACGCAAACACCCTTTTAGGTTAGAATGTGATCGCATTTCCTGGACTTATATCCAGCAACCGCTTAGGATGGCCGCAATGGCGAGAATGCCAACAAAAAAGGCAAATGAGCCACACTTAGCACTCATTTGCGGCAAAAACGGACTTCATTTTCGGAATCAGAATGGAAAACGGAACCAGGAAAGCCAGGGTGCCAATTGATTCCTAACAACAAGTCCAAAATGAAGCAGCCTAATGCCGACGGGCTGCTCTCACAGCTGCGACAGGCCGATCTGGCTGCTGGCTGGGTTTGCATTATCTGTCTGTCTGTCGTGACGTAGAGGCCGGTCTGGCTGCTGGCTGGGTTTGCAGTGTCTGTCTGTCTGTCGTGACGTAAAGGCCGATCTGGCTGCTGGCTGGGTTTGCAGTATCTGTCTGTCTGTCGTGACGTAAAGGCCGGTCTGGCTGCTGGCTGGGTTTGCAGTATATGTCTCTCTGTCGTGACGTAAAGGCCGGTCTGGCTGCTGGCTGGGTTTGCAGTATCTGTCTCTCTGTCGTGACGTAAAGGCCGATCTGGCTGCTGGCTGGGTTTGCATTATCTGTCTGTATGTCGTGACGTATAGGCCGGTCTGGCTGCTGGCTGGGTTTGCAGTATCTGTCTGTCTGTCGTGACCTAAAGGCCGGTCTGGCTACTGGCTGGGTTGGCAGTATCTGTCTCTCTGTCGTGACGTAAAGGCCGGTCTGGCTGCTGGCTGGGTTTGCAGTATCTGTCTGTCTGTCGTGACGTAAAGGCCGGTCTGGCTGCTGGCTGGGTTTGCAGTATCTGTCTGTCTGTCGTGACCTAAAGGCCGGTCTGGCTACTGGCTGGGTTGGCAGTATCTGTCTGTCTGTCGTGACGTAAAGGCCGGTCTGGCTGCTGGCTGGGTTTGCAGTATCTGTCTCTCTGTCGTGACGTAAAGGCCGGTCTGGCTGCTGACTGGGTTTGCAGTATCTGTCTCTCTGTCGTGACGTAAAGGCCGATCTGGCTGCTGGCTGGGTTTGCAGTATCTGTCTCTGTCGTGACGTAAAGGCCGGTCTGGCTGCTGGCTGTGTTTGCAGTATATGTCTCTCTGTCGTGACGTAAAGGCCGGTCTGGCTGCTGGCTGGGTTTGCAGTATCTGTCTGTCTGTCGTGACGGTAAAGGCCGGTCTGGCTGCTGGCTGGGTTTGCATTATCTGTCTGTCTGTCGTGACGTAGAGGCCGGTCTGGCTGCTGGCTGGGTTTGCAGTGTCTGTCTGTCTGTATCTGGTTGTATGTCTGGTTTTTTATCACGGTCAGTCGGTCAGTGCGACAACACGCAATGCAAATTATCTCGACACCAGTGTTGACAGTGCGGCAGACGGACATGACAGTCAGCGTCAGCGTCAGCATCAGCATCAGCATCAGCATCAGCATCAGCATCAGCATCAGCGTCAGCATCAGCATCAGCATCAGCATCAGCATCAGCATCAGCATCAGCGTCAGCGTCAGCGTCAGCATCAGCGTCAGCGTCAGCGTCAGCGTCAGCGTCAGCGTCAGCGTCAGCGTCAGCATCAGCATCAGCGTCAGCATCAGCGTCAGCATCAGCATCAGCATCAGCATCAGCATCAGCATCAGCGTCAGCGTCAGCGTCAGCGTCAGCGTCAGCGTCAGCGTCAGCGTCAGCGTCAGCTCAGCGTCGCCAGCTCCTCCGCCCATATCCAGCTCACCGCCCGGCTGGTGAGAGGTGGTGAGATCTAGCTCACCGCCCGGCTGGTGAGAGGTGGTGAGAGCTGGTGAGACCGGCCGGCTGGTGAGAGGTGGTGAGATCTAGCTCACTGCCCGGCTGGTGAGAGGTGGTGAGAGCTGGTGAGACCGGCCGGCTGGTGAGAGCGGCGGCATGAATGCGGGCTGCCCGCTGTCCAGGGCTGTACCAGTGACACTCGGCTGACACTCGGCTGACACTCGGATGACATGCCAGCTGGCGCCGGCCACAGGGGGCCACTGATTAGTCAATTAAAGCCGCACCGGTTTCTCGCTGCGGGCCGGACCCTGGCCGGTCCCCACTGCGACCCCAGCCCCCACCCGCCATAACAAGCACACCGGGCGATATATGTCGCCAGAACACCAGATTAACGCTGAGATATAGCACACATGAACATACACATCACACCTCGTGCTGCTGATTTAAGCAGGTGCTCTCCACATTGCGTGGCCTCGTTACAGGACCGTGGGGCGAGGCATGTGGCCGGCAATGTCATTACCTGGCAGTATTTCATGGCCGAGTTAAGAACCATGGGAAAGTTTACAAGGACACCCATGTATACTGGGTAATGGGTTGACACGTTTTAAGAAGTCTCAATAATACGTTTAACGGAAAGAATATCGAAACAGGCAGTTTCCAGACAGAAAAATGATGATGCAATAGGTATGTCCCGTCTGAACTTCTTGACGTGACGAGTGAAAATTCACAATCACATACCGTATGTTTTTGGTGCGTGACATAGTTCACAGTTCTATATTATTGCCAGATAATAGTTTAAAACGTACGAGTCTTCGTCAGCAGTCATGCATAGCATTAAGCATGACATGACGAGGGTTAAGTGATAGGTAGGTTAGGTGATAGGTTAGGTTAGGTTAGGTGATAGGTATGTGTCAGATCTGTGCCGGGCGCCGACACTGGCCGATCTAGGATTCTAGTTTTTTTTTGTGGTGGGGGCTAAAATTTCGCTCCGTTTCATCAGCGAAAAGTTGTTGACGTTGACCGGTGTGGGGGGAGACATCGGGTCGTCAGCGCAAAAAGAAAAAGTCGCTGACCGGGGAGGGGGGGGGGGGGGGGGGGTACTCAGCGCGAGTCGTCGTTGGCCGAGAGGATTTTTTTTTCTCCCGAATTATTACTTCTTGCAGCCAATACAGGAACGCGCAGGGGGGGGGGGGGGGCATACTTGTATTGAATGCCCCCATGTTCCTGTGGGCGGGGGGGGGGGGGAGTATTTGCCCCCCCCCCCCCATGCCCCCCCCCCCCTCCCCCGCCCCCTGGATCCGCCAGTGTTCTGCAGTGGTAGGGCTACCACTGCAGAAATAATAATAACAAACGTTTATTTCATATATGCTCAGTACATATCTGGAAATCAATCAGTAGATACAAAACTACTTTGTTTTAAACTGAACCTATTTAACCTACTTAATACTAGTAGACGTATTCCACACAACATAGGTACCCAACGGCGGCGGATTGTCTTTTCCGGTGGGGGGCAAAAACTCCCGGGGCTCAAGAGCGTTAAGGCCCTCTTCATAGGGGCCTTCATATATACATATATATATATATATATATATATATATATATATATATATATATATATATATATATATATATATATATATATATATATATATATATATATATATATATATATATATATATATAAAAATATATATATATAAAAATATATATATATATATATATATATATATATATATATATATATATATATATATATATATATATATATATATATATATATATATATATATATATATATATATATATATATATATATATATATATATATATATATATATATATATATATATATATATATATATATATATATATATATATATATATATATATATATATATATATATATATATATATATATATATATATATATATATATATATATATATATATATATATATATATATATATATATATATATATATATATATATATATATATATATATATATATATATATATATATATATGTATATATATATATATATATATGTATATATATATATATATATATATATATATATATATATATATATATATATATATATATATATATATATATATATATCTATATATATATCTATATATATATATATATATATATATATATATATATCTATATATATATATATATATCTATATATATATATCTATATATATATATATATATATATATATATATATATATATATATATATATATATATATATATATATATATATATATATATATATATATATATATATATATATATATATATATATATATATATATATATATATATATATATATATATATATATATATATATATATATATATATATATATATATATATATATATATATATATATATATATATATATATATATATATATATATATATATATATATATATATATATATATATATATATATATATATATATATATATATATATATATATATGAGCAATAATGGACAACAATAAAATAAATATATATTATGTAGACGCGTTTCGATATTACATCTTCATCAGTACCTAAAAGATACACAAACAATCGATACAATGGAGACGATCCACGGCGCTATAGGTTTGAAAATTAAATTGAATGCAAATCACGTGACATTAATCTGTTCCTCCCAAAGAATCCTCGCTAGTATTGGACCTAATGTGTAATCCCCTCGTTTATAATTAATATTGGGCAATGTCGCGATCACAGCCGCCTCTACGGCCTTGCGTTTTCTTTTGTCTTTGCCGCTCCAGAGGATTTTTTTTTTTTTTTTTTTGGGGATAAGGCCTGGGATAAGGCCAGTGTCTTATCCCAGTCCGGCAGATGTTGATGCTTCTCAATATGCATTACGAACGAATTTGTGGTCCTGTGATGGCGAATGTCTGTTTTATGTTCATTTATCCTCTTCTTTGTTCCCCGATACGTTTCTCCAAAGTACGCTTTCGAGCATCCACTACATGGTACTTTGTAGACAACACTATCTTTACTTTCTGTTCCTCTTCTTTCCTTGATCATTTCACCGATTTTTGAACCCGTTTTTTCAATCAGTTGCACGCCCGCTTTCCTCAGAACTCTTGCTATAGCTTGCGTTTTGCCACTGCCTGGAGCCACTATTATTTTTTTATTGGACCGGGTCCGTGTAGACGCCGGAGCCCTTCTTATTTTCTTTGCTTTTCGTAGACATCTAATTAAGAATGCCCTCGGATATTTAAGCTTCATGAATGAATCGAAAATATGTTCAATTTCGGCGTCCAGATATTCATCACTGCATATGCGATATGCACGTAAGAAAAACCCAATTACTACCCCTGATTTCACCCTTTCACTGTGCGCTGACAAATAGTGTATATAGTCTTCTCGGTTCGTTTTCTTCCTAAAGACTGTGTACATCTGTGTACGTCTTCACGTTTTACGATCAGAATGTCCAGAAACGGCAGTGTGCCATCATTTTCAGTTTCCAGAGTAAATAAGTATATATATATATATATATATATATATATATATATATATATATATATATATATATATAAGTATAGGGCTTTCTTAATTATATAGAATGCCCTCTAATTATTAAGAGGGCATTCTTAATTAGATGTCTACGAAAAGCAAAGAAAATAAGAAGGGCTCCGGCGTCTACACGGACCCGGTCCAATCAAAAAATCATAGTGGCTCCAGGCAGTGGCAAAACGCAAGCTATAGCAAGAGTTCTGAGGAAAGCGGGCGTGCAACTGATTGAAAAAAACGGGTTAAAAAATCGGTGAAATGATCAAGGAAAGAAGAGGAACAGAAAGTAAAGATAGTGTTGTCTACAAAGTACCATGTAGTGGATGCTCGAAAGCGTACTTTGGAGAAACGTATCGGGGAACAAAGAAGAGGATAAATGAACATAAAAACAGACATTCGCCATCACAGGACCACAAGTTCGTTCGTAATGCATATTGAGAAGCATCAACATCTGCCGGACTGGGATAAGACGGAGATCCTCTGGAGCGGCAAAGAAAAAAGAAAACGCAAGGCCGTAGAGGCGGCTGTGATCGCGACATTGCCCAATATTAATTATAAACGAGGGGATTACACATTAGCTCCAATACTAGCGATGATTCTTTGGGAGGAACAGATTAATGT